>JABSTQ010005316.1:0-20227 GCA_013358835.2 Ixodes persulcatus
TTTGTTTTTTTCCTCAACCACGCTAGTTTTAGTCATTTTTGAGTCTTTTGCTGAAACACCTCATGTAATCACGACTAACGCGTAGTTTTTGTAGTCTTCGTGGGGTCTCTAAAAAAATAAGAGTCAAAATTGTTCGCATGAATCAACCATACTGAACAACTGGAGATATAATTTAGAAGTACCCAGGAGAGAACGCTTTTCAGGGCCTGAATATAACCCCGGGTCCTCTCATTACCGTTGATGTATGCTAACCCTGTCTTTCACAGTTTATCTTTCGGAAAAATTCTATAATTTATTTTCACTAGATCCAAAGGGTTCATTCATCTGCATACTTCGACAATAATTTTATAATTATAGACACCCGCCCGGGCTAAAATCTACATCGTCTATATAAACTAGACAATAGCAACGTGAAATACGTATAATAATGAAAGACGTCAGCAAAAAAACAGTGTATGCTTTTCTTTTAATTGCACTGATTGGAATTTTTGATGCTGCAGAAAACCTAACGTGAAAAGTGTTGCCATTCTATTTTTCCCCAGGTCTTACGCGTGATTTATTTTTCTGTGGGACAGGCATTTCAGACGAGAAAAGGCTTAAGAGAAACCCTGCCCCAGGTTCGTATTATATTTCACCTTTCCACCCGCTATAGAGGGCGCTGTCGCGCAACCAATTCAGTATTACGATTAAAAGGGTTGACTGAATTTTTACTTATCTTAGGCATAGGCCAATTGTTGTTAATAAAAACACTGGCTAAGGGTTCATGCGCCGTTCAATTTTAAGGCTTCAAATATAAGACATCTTGGGTAAAACCAGCTGAACAAAGGAAGGAAGATGACAGGAGAAAAGAATGGCGAACCGACCGCTGGACTACCAACTGTTTTTTATTAAATCTTCCTCTTCTTCTATTAATTTATATCCAATCCTCCTTTTTCTTTTTTCCTTTTTTCCCGTGCTCTTATTTTTGCTCTTATTTTTTCTCTTATTTTTCCTGATTTTTATCAATCACCCACGAAGGGTGCCGTGTAGAAAGAGTTTTTCTTTGGCTTGCAAGGTAATTGAGGGATGCTCACGCACTTGTCGTTCTTTCGTCGATAGCAAGGGCCTCTAAAACCTCCCTTGCAACCCGGTTTCTATGGTGTCCCATTATGTGAAGATGGTCGAGCTCTGCTGTACACAGGCATGTCTGACAATGGGCAGCTAAATGTCCTGCTCCCGCAAGGCTCCTAAGGTTGCTGCATGTTCACGTGCTCGGTCGTTGATACATCGACCGGTCTGTCCGATGTAGCAGCGGCCACATGTTAGCGGTATGTTATATATAACTTCCTTTTCACAGGGAGCGTATTGTGTTCGGTGCCTGGTGTTACACTTTTCTTGGTGTTGATTGGTGCTTGATTAACTTTGCGGCACATTGAATAGGCCTTGTTAGGTGCCGAGCAGATGACTTGCACGTTTTGCCGGTTCGCTATCTTTTTTAACTTATGGGTAACCCGTGAATATATGGTATCACTACAAAGGGTGGTCTGGGTCTTTTTGTTCGTTGACTTGGAGCATTATTCGTCTTGATGGTGCGGCATATTTTTTCACAGATGGAGGCCATCATGGGTTTCGGGTATCCCGCGTTATGAAGTCGAGACATTTGGGTGTCAAAACTTTGTTGTACTTGATGTGGACATGATTTCTTTAGACATGCTGTAAGAGCTGAGATGGCCACAGCTTGTTTTACGTTCTTAGAATGTTCCGATTCATAAGGAAGAAATGCCTTCCCCGATCGTGCTTGATATTTCCAGCATACATGTCCTGTTTTGAAGGTCAAAGCTAAATCCAGAAACCGAATGGAATTGTCCACAGGAGTCTCATAGGTGAAGGTTAGACCCAAACAGCTTTGTTGGAATAGTGTCATGGTGGTGTTGAGGCATCCGTCTTCTTTTTCGTTAATTTTTGTGGTGGACAAAATAAGAAAATCGTCCACATATCGAAAGATACCCGCTATGCGTGTATCTTTTAGTACCTTCTGGATGGCTCGTCCACACATGGCAAGAAAAATCTCACATAAAAGAGGAGCCACTTGTGAGCCGATACACACTCCACTCTTTTGCACGTAGTGGTGTTCGTGATGAGCTACTACAGTCGCTGACAGGTAACATTGTAGCATTTCCAAGAAATGACCTACGCTCATCCCTGCATTATTTTGGAAATTAAAAAGGCCTCTTTCTTCGATGGTGGTTTGAATGACTTGTAGGAGGCTTGTGTGGGGAATAGAGTAGTACATGTCTTGTACATCTACAGAGAAACCGGAGGCTATGAGGTGTCCCTGTTTTTGAAGGAAGGATATTACGTGTTCTGAATTTTGAATTCGGAAAGGGTCATCGATTTGCACATTGGATAGTTGTTGGGTCAGAATTTGGACACGCAGGCCTGCCAGGTGGTTCGTTCCGAGACAATGGCCCGAAAGGGAACTCCCTCCTTATGGGTTTGGCTGACATGCCTGTGTACAGCAGAGCTCGACCATCTTCACATAATGGGACACATAGAAACCGGGTTGCAAGGGAGGTTTTAGAGGCCCTTGCTATCGACGAAGAAGACGACAAGTGCGTGAGCATCCCTTCAATTACCTTGCAAGCCAAAGAAAAACTCTTTCTACACGGCACCCTTCGTGGGTAATGAAAAATCAGGAAAAATAAGAGAAAAAATAAGAGCAAAAATAAGAGCACGGGAAAAAAGGAAAAAAAAGAAAAAGGAGGATTGGATATAAATTAATAGAAGAAGAGGAAGATTTAATAAAAAACAGTTGGTAGTCCAGCGGTCGGTTCGCCATTCTTTTCTCCTGTCATCTTCCTTCCTTTGTTCAGCTGGTTTTACCCAAGATGTCTCAGAACCAACTAGCTCAGCTTGCCCCCTTAGTCAAATATAAGGATTAATCCATCCATCTATTCAGCAAGTGTTTCGTCTGTTCGTGTTTTCTTTTTATTATTCTGAGCTTTTTAGATTTTTTTAGTTCAAACTTCAATAGTCACCGGTATACAAATTATTTTTCACCAAGAACGAACCTCGTGCCTTTATCTTTTGTAACTAAAAATTACAAAACGTAAAAAAATCAATCGAAGTTTACAAAAAAACAACTTATAGTGATCGTCGAAAAACAAATACAGTGCGTGTAAATGAAAATATTTATATTGATAATAATAACAGCCGTTTTCACCATATAATGATGGGGGTAGCTGAGGGGAAAGAAAAGCTGTCTATGCAGCGTGACTGGGTCTCAGCCTGATGCACTCTTTATATACGTGATGTTTGTTCTCACCTCTAGCAAGTCGGAGTAAGAAATATGTACCCATAAAACATTCAAGGAAAAGTAAAGCGGAACATAAAAAAAAAAAAAAAACTTTGCAGAATTCACCAGACTCCCAAGCTGCCGAACCCCCTTCGCCCCAAATTCACACCGGGTCCAGCAACCAGGCAGGTGAAAAGGGCGATCTCTTGATCGCCGAACCGCAAAAATATTGACCCGCCGGTTTTTCCAGTCATTTGCGTAGAACATTGCGTGACGTCGAGCGAATGAAGTAAAGGGCCGCCCGAGGGCGCGAACCGCGCAAGAGTGGCGTAGAAGAGTGCCCAGATTTGGGAGTGTTTCCAAACTCCTCGATTGGAGTCACGCGGTTTATGAGCCACGTTCGTAACACAGACTGCGACGAGAAGGCTAATGTATTCACCATCCGCAAGCGTCTGCAACCTTTGCTAAGCCTTACCCACCTCTATCCTCGTCGCCACTCAGAAATGCACGCATACGCATGTTCACCGTATCAACGCAGGAGGTGTGAGCCCAGGGGCGGATTTAGAGGGGGGTCCGGATGTCCTGACCACCCTCTTGATTTCTGCATGTGTAAAATTTAGGGCGTAAAACGAAGGAGAGGGGGAGGGGGTTCCTAAACATGATACGCTGACCAACACCTGACCCCCCCCCCCCCTTCAGGAAATTCCTGCATCCGCCCCTGTGTGAGCCATTGAATTGCAGATGACCCGCACGGGTTAAGATTCTCCCCTCTCAACTCTAGGCTCTTCAGAGGTCCTCAAATATTAGGGTTCATGAACACGAAAGCAAAACGGCCGTTTGTTTGGTGGAGGGAACTGAACGAAGATCAACCCAAAAAAGCCCACGGGTGTTTCTAAGTACGTGAAGCAGACAAGAATATTTCAGTCAATAAATTAATAAAGTTTAAAAACCTCTAACGACGTTGACGATTCTTTTCGAGCGTACCTTGTGGGCAAGAGGAATAACTAATAGGAGTCTTCAAGATAATATTGTTGCTGAGCGGTATTCCTTCATTGTAGTTATGCGCAATTTCAGCAGCGACTTTGTGTTTATGGGAAACGTAAACACCCGAGATGTCATACATGATTAGCGATATCACGTATAAGCCTCAAAATAACGTCACTGCTGCTCTCCTTAAAGTCTTACACGAGTCAATCCGGCTTTGTCGCGTCACATGAACACGCAGAGGGAGAAGTACTTATGCCAAATAGAGGCATACGTACTGTAACATTTGTAACAATATATTTTTTATACAAATGCACATAGCATGGCCGCCAGTTTTTGTGGTGCGATGAATACACACTCTTGGACAGTTTCGCAATGCACGAACACACCGCGAATAAATGATACAAGTGAGTCGGGTTACCGAAACAAGATAACGCCAACAGAAAACGAACAGATGCGAAAAATAGTGCTAGAGAGGCTGAAACTACGCACGCTATAGTTAATACGCGTTTGCGTTCGGTTGTTATACATATTTTATGGGAACGACACAACGTCCGACAACTGGCTTGGTCGTGGATATGGATCACAAATAAATTGCTGTGACCAAATTCAAACACTCGCAGCGTTCTATAAAGCGTACTTTTTCGCAGCAAGAGTGAATGTGTGGTGAAGCCAATCAATGAAAGTACAGAGAAGTGGAACGGGTATTGCCGTGCTGACAATCACCAAAAAGAAAAAAAAAACGCTCCTTTAAAACTTAGTTGTTTCAAGAAGTAGATGTAGCGTAATATAATAATCTTTATTTGGACTCCTTGAGTCTCAGGTGGAGGGGCAAAAGGTAAACAGATTTACCTGACGAGGCCCCCCACCCTACACATTGCTCAGCAGAGAAGCAAACAGACGAGAAACGAACACAAGTTAAAAACGACAATAAATCTTATCAAACAATTTGTCACTGCGCGAAGTAGGCACGAAACAATCCTTCTACAAAATTGTGAATATTAAACCACACCACGAGGAAAATACAACTTGGCAGGAGCTAGGAGCTTTCAAGCGAATTAACACGAATAACGGTGGTTAGAGCCGATTATACACTATTCAACCCAATGCATATGCATAACCAAAACGCTATTGCCTATTGTAAAATATAACGTTTCATGTTACTTTTGAAGGCAATAAGGGAAGTAGCATTCCTCATTAATTCAAAAACACTTGGATGCTCGTTCAAAAGCTGTGGTATTTTATACGCTAGAGCTGTGAGCCATAATTTGTCCGTATTTTGGGCTTTGTGTATATTTCATTTCTTAGATTATATGTGTTGTTTAGGTGGTAGATCTCACAAAATTCATTTTGGTCACTGCTGTACTCGCGGTATATTATCATCGCTAATTTTAAAATAAAAAGCTGATGGATACTTAAAATTCGATATTTTACGAAATATGGGGCTGAATGATCGGTATAGTGAAGGTTTTCGATGCAACGAACAGCTTTTTTTGTAGGCCGAACAGTCTATCTAGATTTGTTTTTGTTGTGGTTCCCAAATTAGTAAGCAATAATGTAAATGAGCTTGTACAAGACTGTAGTATAGTTGGCACTTAAGCCAACAGGGAAGGAGATGTTTAATTTATACAAGATTCCAATAGATCTGGATATGCTAGAGCGAATATGATTGATGTGATCTGTCCAGCTTAAGGTTTCTTCGAAAAGACACCTAAAATTTTAGGGGAGGACACTTTTCTAATTCTGAGTTTCTAAATTGTACCGAGAAGCTACTACAAAGTTGCTTATGCACAGGCTTGAAAATAACATATTTTGTTTTGTTAATATTCAATTCTATTTGACTAGACTCTAGCCACAGCGCAAGTTCGCGTAACCAAATGTTTAATAACCTTCTATTACACTAAGATCCTTATCAGTAAAAAAACACATAGTGTCGTCTGCATAAAGTATAATATCTGGAGTTCGCGGAATGTTTACTATGTCATTTATGTACAACAGAAAAAGTAATGGTCCAGAATTGACCCCTGAGGCACACCATAATTTATTTTCATTAGTTGCGATTCATACTCATTGATTTTTACATATTGCGATCGTCCAGATAAATAGCTATGAATTAAGTTCCATGTTGTGCCCCTTATACCATAGTGCGTCAACTTTTTTAGAAGAATGTCATGTTTAATCGAATCAAATGCCTTGCGAAAATCCAAAAAAATTCCTACTGTATATAATTGATTTTCAAAACTATTAATTAGCTTATCTTTGATATATAGCAAGGCTTTTCCGTAGATTTGTTTTTCTGGAAGCCATACTGTTGCTTTACAATTATGTTATTTTTTCAAGGTAACTAGAAAGCCTAACGTTGATTACCTGCTCTAGAATTTTTGAAAATAAAGGTAGCACAGAAATTGGCCTATAGTTTTTTATATTGTTGTGTGGACCACCTTTATGTATGGCACAAACTCTGGCAAGTTTCATTTTTTCCGGAAATCAATAACGACGTGTTACAGATATGTTCTAGAGGGGAGCTTATAAAGTGCGTAATTGCTTTAATCGGTGCCGCTTTTAATATCATCTGATCCGGCCGCTGTGTTATTACTTAAATTCTGGAGGAGCCTCGTTATCCTCTGCCTCCGTCACAGGGCAGAGGAAAACTGAATTTGCCGTTGCAGCTGGCGACATATAAGGCTCGAAACTACTACTTGATACGGATGTAGTGGCGCAGGCGCCGCAACTTAAGAAGTGAGCGTTAAACTTGTTAGCAAGGAAGGAATTTGAATATGAGATACCATCAATTACCAGTTCATTTGGAAGTAAATTGTGGGGCTGGGAGGTAAGACACCTCACAGTGTTCCATACTTTTTTAGGATCATTATAAACGGACGCAAATTTATCACCGTAATACTGCTTACGTGCTTTCTTAATGTCTGCGTTTAACTTATTCCTTATTTTTTATATTCCCGTAATACCGACTCATCTCTTGTTTTGATAAAAGTATCGTAGAGTTTATCTCGCCGTTTTATTCTTCTATGCATATCATGAGTGATCCATGGTTTTCTTATTTTCTTGTGTTTTTTAACATTTCGCAAGGGAAACGCTTCGTCATAGCATTCTTTAATCCTGGTTATGAAAATGTCATAGCATATACTTGGATTGCTTTCACTGTATAAATCATCCCAATTAATGTTTGATACAAGGTTATAGAACTTAGTTATATTGGCATAATTGATACTTCTACGAGTTATGGCAGTTACGGAGTGCTTTGTGTCTATTCGTTTTCGTTGAGAAGGAAGAATGCAAAATATAGGTAAGTGATCACTGACTGGACAGGAAAAGACTCCAGAGATTGCTTCACTCGGTAGGTCACTTGTGATACATAAATCGATTATGGTTGCACTATCCCGAGTTATTCTTGTTGGTGCAGTAATTACATTACTGCACCCGAATGATTCAATAGTATCAAGGAACTGCCGGCAGAGCGGATGCGAGCCCGACAGATCAATATTAAAATCCCCTATTAGTATGATTCTTAAATTCAATGAGGTAATATGCTCCAAAAGTTTAACTACGTAATTCATGAATTCGGATATTGCCCCAGTAGGTAGCCGATAGAGAGCAGCCACTACAAAACCTTCACATATAGCAACAATCGATTCGTAGTCCCTAGTTACATGTGAGTATTCGGACATAACACTATACCCTATGCTTTTATGAAAATACAATGAAACGCCCCCTCCTTTTTTATTAGTTCTGAATACGCCTTCGCTCTTATAGCCTTCAAACTAACCTGATCACTTGTATTATAAACCCAAGTTTCCGTGAAAGCCAAGACGGCGAAACTGTAATTCAGAGAGTTCAAAAACATAGTAACATCATCATGTTTATTTACAATACTCCTAGCATTCAAATGACAAACAGAAAAATGTCTTTTAAGAAACGATAGATTATCTTGCAGAAGTTGTTTAAATGTATCCTGGCTGTAGTACAGGGACATGAATGTTGTGTCAGCCATTCTACATTATTTTGCCGAGATCATCCTCGGATTCAATCTTAATAGCGCGCTGGCCTTGCGCTTTCGTACAAACACCGTTCCGTTTTTCTGCCATGTAAACGCGTACCCTTGTTCACGAGCCTTTGTCTTCGTCATCCACAGGAGCTTTTTGTTGGAGGCAGTTAAATTATCAAAGAAGCGGACATTCAGACCGGTATCTCTTAAGCCGCCCCATTTAGCCAGCCACTGATCACGCGTCACCCGCGACAAAAAGCGCACCAAGATTACCGGAATCTTTCCTGGCTTGGGCGGCAGCCTGTGTAGCCCATCCAGATCATTTTCCGTCAGTTCACTCAACTCCAGCTTTCTTGCGATTTCGTTTACTTTGCTTAGCAGATTTTCATTTTCGCTCCGTGGAAGTCCATGTATTTCTAAGTTCTGCCGTCGGCTATACTGCTCCAGGCTGTTTACTTCTAGTTTTAACCTCTTTACTTCTTCGGTGCTGCTCTGCGTCTCGACATTTGAAACTCGTTTTTTGAGGTCGGAGATCTCTTTAGACTGCTCCTTCATTTGCGCGAGCACTTGGTCATACTTATCCGACAGTTCCTGGACTCTCTTTTCAATGTTAGATACAGTATCTTTCACAGACATTAACGAGTCCACCTTTTCCCGTATGGTTACGAGATCGCCCAGTTTGTTATTCATTTCAAGCAGCAGTTTTCCGAAGTCAAGCTCCGGCTCTCGTTTGTCTTTGCTCTGCGCCTGTGCTCCCCGAGCTTTCGAAGTACGACACGTCGGGCATCTCCAAGTTTTCTTTGCGTTTTCGCCCCTAGACTTAAACGTGCTTTCACTGACACCTGAGCAAGCACCCAGGTGATAGGCATACTCACAGTCACAACATTTAGAAAACATGCCATCATCTGGAAGCGACTCATTACAAAGCATGCACAAATCAGAGTCAAACGGTTCACCGTTGGCCAATCAATACAGAACCTAATGCCTTTTCACAGAAGCAGCAGCAGCAGCGGCAAGGAAATGAGGAACATATACGAGTATGATCCTAGAAATATATTTGACCAACCTGAAAAAATGCGACGACGAGGTTTAGCGGATGCTCTCTTTGCCGCCACTGCTGCTGAGCGAATGTGAATTGGCCGTCCGCGCTGATCGCTTTTATCGCAGATCCTTGATGACGTGGCTCCGCTGGCTTGGTCTCGTGTCTCTTCGTGCGTTGACGATCCCAGGGCCAATGCGTTCAGCGGTCAGCAGATACGCACGTTGACGATCCCAGGGCCAATGCGTTCAGCGGTCAGCAGATCCGACTTCTGAAAAAATGCGACGACGAGGTTTAGCGGATGCTCTCTTTGCCGCCACTGCTGCTGAGCGAATGTGAATTGGCCGTCCGCGCTGATCGCTTTTATCGCAGATCCTTGATGACGTGGCTCCGCTGGCTTGGTCTCGTGTCTCTTCGTGCGTTGACGATCCCAGGGCCAATGCGTTCAGCGGTCAGCAGATACGCACGTTGACGATCCCAGGGCCAATGCGTTCAGCGGTCAGCAGATCCGACTTCTGAAAAAATGCGACGACGAGGTTTAGCGGATGCTCTCTTTGCCGCCACTGCTGCTGAGCGAATGTGAATTGGCCGTCCGCGCTGATCGCTTTTATCGCAGATCCTTGATGACGTGGCTCCGCTGGCTTGGTCTCGTGTCTCTTCGTGCGTTGACGATCCCAGGGCCAATGCGTTCAGCGGTCAGCAGATACGCACGTTGACGATCCCAGGGCCAATGCGTTCAGCGGTCAGCAGATCCGACTTCTGAAAAAATGCGACGACGAGGTTTAGCGGATGCTCACTTTGCCGCCACTGCTGCTGAGCGAATCACACCCACAAAGGGACATAGTACCTTTTTTAGAGGGTAAAAGTGATTCCATCAAGTGTACATTTAACCTGTAATAGGGTGGTGAACTGGGCCAGTTGGTTGCTGTTATACATGATGTGGAAAACTCGGAAAGCGTGGACTACGAATAACAAACACGACAGGACAGCACTGTCCTGTCGTTTGTTCTTCGTAGTCCGCGTTTTCTGAGCTGTTTTCCTCATCGTGTACATTTAACCCCAAAGTGGATCATAGTTCCCTCCAAAAAGAGGTAAAAGCAGCGCCCTCAATTATGTCGTCTTACCTCTCAAAAGGGTTGAAATTCCACCCTAAAGGAGGTAAAGGCTGACCCTGAAAGGATGCACTTTTAACACCAAAAGGAACTGTTACCTCCAAAAGGAAGTAATGTTGCACCCTAACCCAGGGGGTAAGTTTTCACCCTCGTTGCAGGGGGTAACGTTACCTCCAAAAAAGGTTGCCCTGTGTGCAAGTCGGTTACCCCCTTAAGGAGGGTACTACGGCACCCTTCTTACGGTGGGTGCCGGTTCAGTACGGCACCCACCGTACTGAACCGGCGTCGAATTTCCACGTGTCCGCGCCGCAGGGGAGGACATCAGTGCGGCATCAGCGCAGAACAGAAAGAATAACGTCACGTGCGCTCTTTGCACGGTTTTATTACCCGACAGTGTTTCCTAGTGTATTTTCACGAATTGGGTGGATATACACGCTTGATAATTGCCTCTCACCCTTTTTATTATGTACGCAGCACTGTCGGCATGGGGACTCTAGGCGGCGTCTGCGGCATAAACGGCCCCTATAGTCTTTTGAGTACAAAGCTGTCGAGGCCGGTTGGCTCGCCAGCTTTCGCGAATGAATGAAATATTCACAGCGCTTTGAAGTCTATACACGAAGCCGTGAAAGCGGCTTGGAAAGCGCTCATACAGCTGATGTCAGGAGCTTGGGGATACCTGGTGCAATAGTGCAGCTCGGCCAGTTGTTCCTTACATGCATGTTCTGTGCGTGCAGTTGACAGTCAATACACTAGAGAGTACTAATTTTGTACTTTTATGAGACACTTCGCGAGAATTCGTAAGTTATAGCTTCAGTTCCGTGGAACTATGTTAAACATACGCTCAGTATAGCAGATCTTAGCCGCCATGCCGTGTCGGCGCGGACCGCACCGCTAAAACAAGAAGTACTCTAAAAGTATATTACATATAAACTTTAGATAATAAAAGTAGACTAAATATACTTCTAACTTTCGTTTTTGTTTTATTGAAGTAAAAAAGGTGTATTTTTTCTAGCATTTCTTTTTACCAAAGGATACATCAAAAGCAGCAGCAATACTGCTGCTGCTTTTGATCATGTAGGTTTTCCGCTGGTACTTCAGGGGTCGCCTTACCTCTGTTGGTGACGAAACGCATGTTGCTCTGTGTGATTTTAAGAAAAAACCTGAAAACATTTCTCTAATGTTTTTCTTATTTATTTACACGTTTCCAAGCGGTCAATTTCATTTTTGTCATCCAAGAAGTTATAAGTATAGAGCTTGTGGGGCACGTTTTATACGTTGAACGTTTACGCTGTGACGTAGCTACGCATCAGTCGCATCATTTTCCTGTAGAGCACCGAAGTAGCCCTAATACCCCAGGCAAAGTCTAGGTGAGTGAAGTCTTTGTCGGACACTTGGTTGAAGGCAACCACATGTTTCAGGCTCCATCGAAGACGCTCAACATCCTTTTCGTCCGCCCACCAATCACCCTTGCTCCAATAAAGGGCCACAGGAATCTTTACCTTGGATAGATCATACAGCGGAGGGGTTACCTGCAAAGTGAGGTGTTAGTAAACAAGCCTGTGGACGATATTTACTTAATGATTAAATTAACAGACTATTCTTGTTAAACAAGAATGAATGTTTGTCATTTTGAGTATATGCCTGGGCTTTTCTTCTATGAGCTAATTTTCTAATGAAGCAAGATTTTCGAATAAATAATTTTAGGAGAATATATCCACGACGACAGTACAGAACAAGTAGGAAGAAGATGAAAGCAGAGGATATCAGCGAATATATTAGGCATGCTCAGAACACTTGCAATAGCAAATAGATGAACACTCAGAAGGGGACAAAGACACGCGTTTGTCTGTGTCCCGTTCCTCGTGCCAGTCTCTGTTTCCGCTAAAAAAATGTTCCTGAGCATCACGAACCAAGTAGCCCAACAGTATTTTCACAAGCATCATGCGACTAAATAGTTTTATTTCGAATGTATCAGCGCCTTGAATATTTGTTCTAAAGCTGAAGGACAATATGGGGATACAACACTTCTGCTCTATCTGAAAAGTGGCTCGCAATAGCGACAAATATTGCGGTGGCTTAGCTCGGCTATGCCAGGATATACGTAGCGTAAGCGTGTGCGCACAAAATGAGAGGCGCTATCAAGCGACTCCGGTGCAGCGTCAGACTTGTCTACTGCGCAACGGAGGCGCACAGCTGGGCACGCGGCGGCGCCAGTGTGTCTGCCGCGACTATGACGTCACTCCCCTGGAATGCGCAGACCGGCGAGGCGCGCGCGGCGGCGGCCAGCGGCGGCGGCTCCGGAGCGCCAGCTGTGCGCCGTGTGACGTCACTGCTCCTCGCGCTTGCGCAGACCGGCGAGGTGCGCGCGGTGGCGGCTCTGGCGCGCCAGCTGTGCGCCGTGTGACGTCACTACTCCTCGCGCTTGCGCAGCACGGAGCACGGCTCATTATGCGAGCCACGCGAAACTCCTCAACCTCGGCCAGTGTAGCTCACGCTACAAAAACGCGAAAGGTCTGCTCTGCATCTTGTTCTGTTTGCACGAGCAGTCGTTAACGTAAAGCACTTTGTGAAGGTATATGCTATACTTTATTTCACGTTAGGTTAGAGTACAGCCGACGCTATGGGTACATGGGGCTCAGAGATTTCTATTCGCTCTTTTTGTTTGGCCAGAAACTCAGTGGCACCATGTATTCGCTAGTCCTCTCACACTCCCGGTCCGGGTATATTACATTTTTGCGCACCCTTCCTTCACCATAAGAGAACATTTTGTGTAAAAGCGGCACAAACGACAATTTCCCGAAAATAACGCGCATATTTATATCGCATATACTATGAAACCCGCCGTCTAGTTGTATAATTGATTTCGCAAATAATTCGAAACCCGCTGTCGCCACCACGTTTCAACTCCCGCGAGAAAGAGCGAATACTTGGGGAGTTTACCTCCTTTTGAACATGCTTTCTAGCAACCATGACCAGAAATGTGGAAACCAAGCGTTTTTTTTTCCCACTGTCGCCACCACGTTTCCACTCACGCAAGAAAGAACGAATACTTGGAGAGTTTGGCATTTTTTTAACATGCCGTCTAGCAACCATGTCCGGAAATGTGGCAACCAAACATTTTTCCGCCACATACTGTTACTAATTCGTGACCCACTTTTGATTAGTCACTCCCTGCCTGCTGGGACGTTTCATTACAATAAAAGGGTATCTAGTTAACGTAAGCGACTTTGGCTCTTTCCAAGGAATTAGTTGCTCACACTTCCCTATTTGAGATCTTCAAAAAATATTACCGTCTTTCATTCGCTTTTCTTGCATAGAAAATCACTTTTTTTGTATTCCCACCAGCGGCAAAATTCAACACCGCAGAAAGCGTTCGCCATGCAGGAACAGCGAACTGGTGCTCTAAATTACCTTGCTTTTTTAACTTTTTTTTGTTTGTTATGAAAGCAAGTTTTTGATTGAAAAAAAAAAGCTTATTTGTAAGTTTTGGTATTGGATATCGATAAAACGTGAGCAGTCTCTCAATGGACCGGTCGGTTACAGGCGTAACGGAACACCGATGAACGAGAAATGTTTTTACAACGCTTCTTGTACCCTAGATATCAAGTGGGCCTGCTCAGAGTGGATTGGAAAAACGAAAACGAATCTCCATCTTCTGTTATCGCGAAGTCGGGTTCTTTTAGGGCTGTTTTGCGGGCACAAGCTTCACCCACCCGCCAAACTCTCTCAATAAGAACGACTCTTATGGGACCAACCAAGCAGCGCGAAAATAGCGACGTCACGGCGTTTGCCATCCTTATGGGCTTGTGGGACCATCGGCTAGCCAGTCAAGCGCAGGGACTGCACCATGGCCTTACGTTGGTAGTGCGAGTGTCCGCGTTTGTACACATCCTAGCCATGGACTGCTCTCTGTCCTTTGGTGAAACGACGTATACAGAACCAGTACGTTTTCGCAACGCGGCACGGAATACTTGAACTACAATAACCGTGTTTTTTTGTGTTTTAGGTATACATATTTACCTATGGGTGAAGTCGTGTATAGCCATGCATATTTGTATTTTGAATCTATTTCACCGAGAGGAATTTAACAGGACAACCGCATAGTGTATTTAATGATACGTTGCAAGCGTGGAAGGTTTATTTTGATTGTGTGACAGTTAATTGTGTGTGCGCTGTATATAAAAATATATGCTGAACGATAGGAGCACTATGGCATGCTCTTATTAAATTTAGGGTACCAGGGCTATAAAATGAACGCGTAAAATCGTTTAAAACGCGATTTCAAAGAATACAAATACCAGACTCCTCTCTCAATCATTTCGAAAATAGTAACTTTCTAATAATAGTTAATTTCTACTTTTACGCGACGGGTACATTTGCGACATTTGTCACACAGCACTGCGCATCCTGTGCATTCGCAAGTTCATTCATAGGAACAGTTTATGTAAGAGGAGCTCTGAAGCACAACCGATCTGTAGCCGGAGTTTTCCCTTACGTCGTTACAATATTTCACAACCCTTACATAACACGCGCTCTGATGATGGTGCACATACAAGAAACCGACAGGTATACATGCTTCGCCTTTTTTTATAGCACCTGCCCTGTTTACCTAGCCACGTTTATGGTCTTTAGTCTTTTTTGTTTATGTAATCGCAATAAAATTATTGCTTTGGTTTGACACAGTACATAGCACAAAGGGATTTGGCATGACAGCTGTATGTTATACTTGTGACTAATACTTACGTGTGAGCGATAATCTATCGAGATTTGGGAGAAGGCATGTTTTTACATTTGTTTCTTCGGTAATATTTTTAAAGCATCCTAATCAGTGCTCATACCTGTCCATATACTTGCATGTTCAGGGATTTCCCGTAATCAAACTTCTGAAAGCATCCACGTTGTGCATTCTGTAACGCAAAGGCGAACAATAAGACTGTGATGACTTTTCGAAAAGGAGAAAGCACACAGTTAGACAAGATCACCTAATGTACATTACTACAATATACCCATAACCTTCAGTTTCACCGCGTGCTTGGAAGATATCCTAAAAATCGTTCGACCTATCCATGAAAATCAAACTTATAATTAATTAAGCGAGAAGTTATGATAACATAATAAAATGAAGGCATCATCTTGGCCGTCGCGAGTATTTCACATTTAACTCAAGAGGAGTAGGGCAGTCCTTCATTTCAAATCACAGGTCACTTGACCCTCCTATGTTAAACATGCCCAGAAAATGTCAGTTTAAGAGCCTAGTGCGCCACATTCAAGACAATACATGAAGAATGTTTATATGGAGAAGTGAGAATTATTATAGGATAAATGCCACTATATACATTTAGGCTATCCCCTCACCCGGCGCTGTTATAGGTTTGAGCACTGCATCACAAATACAAAAAGCTGAAGCCTCCGTATTTCTATTTCCTAACACCACTGAAGTACAGCTGAAGCGGTCGTGGTATTTGCTAGCTTTAAAAAAAATTACGCCACCGTTGTTTTGAACCTGCCTTATTAAGCGTTCCTCAGTGAACTGTTGGTGCTCCAAGAATGGTTTATACTAGTATTACTGTACATGATTTCGTAATTCTGGAATAATTTGACTACTTTTAGTGTTTGTTGTGATTGCAGTCACCTCAAATATTCCATATCTTTTTTATGTTGAAATTTATTTGTAAACTAACATAAAATAATGGTTTAACGTGATGTGATCACAACTTAAAATATTATTCTATTGCTTTCTAACAAAATAAAGACAAACAAAAAGTGGTTTTGGCGAGATATGCTTACCTGTGCCAGCCCGTACAGGTTGTTCACCGAAGTTCCAGAAGGTGTGTGACTCAGATATACTGGCAATCGACTCTTCAATCACAGAGAGCATACTATAATTAGTAATGGCACACACATTTTAATAATGTTTAACTTCCAAAGTGAGGTGTAGGGCAATGTAAGCAATATTACAAAGGAAATCAGTGGGGCAGCGTAATATGAAACTCTGAGGGATGCCTTATAATCGATTCAACTGTTAAAAGCCATATTTTTTATGGAAAACCTTTTGTGATGTACTAAAATACCCCCCCCCCCCCCCCCGGCCCAATAGGCGTTTCATTCCTACGGTGGAGAGATTCAGCGGTATATGATTAATTAACCCCTCCGAATGCTGGTTCAGAAATTCTCTCTTCTGGGCCGCCGAGAGCATGCTTCGCCAATTGCTAAAAGTTGTTAAGGCGACACATTTTTAATAGTTGATTATTTATTTTCATCGTCTAATTTTCGCGCTAATGTCGGAACCGTCGGAGTTTTATATCCTTTGCGAAACATTGACGCATGCTTATTAAGAGATCAGCAGCGGCACGAATCTTCGAAAGGAAAGAAAAGCCTTAGGTCTGGAGTGAAATGTGAAGGCAGTTCTGGTTATTACATATTATGATCTATTTTCATAGGATGGGTAATTTTCAAACGAACCTTTGCTACACAGTGTTTTACTAAAAGTGCATGTCTGATAAAGGTATTCGAGCCGCTCTGTCTGGGGCATCAGCGACAAAATATTTCTATTGGGAATGAGATTGTTACGAGAGTGGGTTACTAAAAAACACGAGGTGTGAGTCAACATTTACGATCTAGACTTCATTTTGCGTACAAGCCAATAGTAAAAAGGGTTGATCAATGAAAGATGCACTTTCAGCGAAATCAAGCTTCTGTATGTAACAGGTTGAAAGCTTCTGCATATGTCATACGTTCCTAACAACCTAGGTAGGAGTATTTTAGTGCGAATAAAAAATATAACTGGTAGAATAATTATACCAAGAAGGTTTTCTTCTCTTGTGCCGCTTAACAAAAATAAACACTCTGACTTCAACAGGAGTGCAAAGAAATAAAAAAAATTGTTTATAAAAACACCTTGTGAATCAAATACTTTTATGTTTATATCGATTGTGCATATATTTTTTACTTTAAAAAGAACATATTTACTCAGATTTTTTTTTCTTTCGGATAAGGTAAAAAAAAGGGGGCAGTGCAAAAAGGGCCTGACGAGGCACTGATCCCTTAGAGTTTATGTTAGTACTTAGAGAAATAGAAAAAGAAATGCATAAAGCAGGATATATTTCTCTGAATGCAAGAAATACTGTGTTTCCCCACATTGCGCTATTTTGGCTGCACCATGCATTTGTTTCATTATTGTTTCTATTTTTGTTCAGTCTTATTTGCAAATAACTGAATAAACTCTGGCGGTTTTTATACTTTTTGGGCTGTTCCCATAAAAAAATAAAACAAAAACTTTAGGGTTGCACGCATCGATGCAGGGCTATATGATGCCATGCATGAAGCTAACTATCCTATTCAGCTTGAAGCACAAAACAAACGTAATTATGATCTGAGAAAAAAACGTGTAACGATAACATTCCCATATATATGAAAAAAAAAAAAAACGTGTCTTAATATTTCACATGTCTAAAGGTAATATGCTGTGTCACGAACAGAATAAACAATCAGCAATGCTGCTTAACAAAATTTAGCCAAGACACACAGACGGTCTAACAATCCCCGGTTTGCATGCTCGAATCACGGCCGCGGTGCCCGGAATCCGGTGGAGGCCTATTGCGGGAAAGTTGTCATGTAAGTGATATTTCGGTTGGCCCTCGAAAAATGCCCCAGCGATCAGAACTAATCTTCAGTCCTTCGGTGGGGTGTGTCAGGTAGGGCACCTTTGGTTTCGCACGCATTTTGTTTATACTTAACAAAAATATCTTATCAGTTTTGCGTTTACATCACCTCATCGGTCGTGCTCAACCATGTTGAACTACGGGTAGGTTAATTTTCTTCCGGTCCGAATGACAATAATAATAAAAAACGATCAAATTTACCTTAAAGCAAGCACATATTAAATCTCAAACTTAAGTCGAATTAGGTGAACATCCGCGCAAATAAAAGAAATGTTTCTCTAAATATATTTAAAGACAGCCCTTATTCAAATGAATTAAAGAACCTGTCAGTGGTCTTAAAAATAAAATCGGTGCAGTGGTCACCCTTTATCATGTTTGCCCATTATGGTTTTGTACCCTTAAGAGTTTGTTTAATTATTACCACTGATTGCTACGATGTTTGCAAGACATAACGACTTGAAGTGTGCAGGTTCACTTACCTTGTTCAGTTCTTTAGAATCTACGTCGGCGATGAGGAACACGCCTGATTCGCAGATCAATCCGGTTAAAATGTTGCTGCAGAGCAGCTTGGCGAGTTCTTTAGTCACGGAGCTGCTTGGAAGAAGTTCTCCGTGTCCAATGAAGTTCAGCATCGGCTGCAAAGCCAAGGACATAAGAGCGTCTTTAATGTCTTTATTCCAAAGTGCCAGACACACTTAAGAAAGACACAAAAAATCGCCGACTTCGGGAATTAAGTGATCATTCTTAAATTAGTTCTATGAATCACTCAATCACTAGCCTTTTCTAGCGGAAGGAACCTTCCTCATTGGAGGTTTAAAGCTACAAAAGGCGAAAACAAAGTTGCCCCAAAAAGGTAACGAATGGCCAATTAATTTTTTAGCATCACACCACTCGACATTGTACTGAGGTTAGGTGATCGAGAAACTGCTGGGCAGCTCCGTTGTTGAGAGTTTGGCAATCCTTATAAATTTGTTCGAAGAAAGTATGTGTTCGTAAGCGATGGGAAGGCTAACCAGCCGCAGGTATTGCTTTACTCTGGGCGTCAATTGCTTCAATAAATGGAAGGGTTTTAAGAACGTCTTCATAAAGGACACTATACTCAGAAACTTTAATTGCCGAAGTGACGTTTAGGTAGTGTATTTAAAGGTTACGCGATATTTACCAATAAGGCGTGTTCCTCTATTCAGTTAAAAATTCCCACGTGCTTATTATGAGGATGATTATTTGTTAAGGCAATATCTGACCACTGCAATGTTTGCTTATATTTTCTTTCGTGTATCTGCTAACAGAGATAATAATGTAGACCTGTCAAACACTTGAAGCGAATTGGTTTTGTCTAAACAAGATCGTTGAAGTTTATGTTTTTTTAAAAATCAGTCATTCTTTACATTTTTTGTAGTGCTGGTCGTCTGCTAATATGACTGAATACAGTACGTGTGTCCTCCACTTTCCGCACAGTTTAAATTATTTAACACAAGTTGAACATTAAAGACGACGTACACTTACCGCAACTATATCTGCAAAAGGCAGGAAAAGCCTTGCGGGTCCTCTGAAGTTTTCAAGGAATGCAATCGGCGCCATTGCAGTAAACAGAGTTATCTAGATTAAGAAAAGTAGCATTATAGGTTATTTGGTATCTACAAACAAGGTGCCAAATGAGAGAATTCAGCATGTATGAAAAAAACTGGGAAACAATTGCAGTATTCTCTGTTGCTGGGGCTACTATTACTACTACCACTACTACTATTACAAATACTATATAAAGCTTTACATAATATAATATTATCGCGTAACGGAACAGCAGGGTAATATCAATAATTTGCCAAAATGCAACAAAATGTTCTTATAAACGTATAGAGATACAAATATAAAGGAATGAAGTTTCAATACTGTATTACAGTAACTGCAACAGAGAAACGAGTTCTTCCCGACAAAGATATTATATTAAATTTGAGTCAAAATCTACCCGGATGACCTGGAACATGAAGCTGAATCAATTCTAACGACTTTGGCACATTCAACGTTAAAATAGCGAGATTAATTAAAGTTCGTGTCAAACCTTGGTTGCAATTAAATCTATATTTTTAAATTTTATGTGAGTTGCCGTTTGAGTGAATATTATTTTTAATCATTTATTGGCTGCCAAATAAAATT
>JABSTQ010005317.1:0-40462 GCA_013358835.2 Ixodes persulcatus
TTTTCGGGTTGGAAAATTTTCCGAGGAGCTACCAACTAGGTATACTTCCTAAGTCGTCGTCTATTAGTTTGCTGCATCCAGACTTGGACTTAGTTGTTCTACATCAAGACTTGGACTTAGTTGTTCTACATCAAGACTTGGACTTAGTTGTTCGGGTGAGAACAAAATTTTCCGAGATACCGAGTTGTTTTTCGGGTGAGAAATATTTTTCGAGCCACCGAGTAAGTATACTTACTGAGTCGTCGTCAGTCAGACTGCTCTCGCATTATTTTTCGGGTTGGAAAATTTTCCGAGGAGCTACCAAGTAGGTATACTTCCTAAGTCGTCGTCGGTTAGTTTGCTGCATCCAGACTTGGACTTAGTTGTTCTACATCAAGACTTGGACTTAGTTGTTCTACATCAAGACTTGGACTTAGTTGTTCGGGTGAGAACAAAATTTTCCGAGATACCGAGTTGTTTTTCGGGTGAGAAAAATTTTTCGAGCCACCGAGTAAGTATACTTACTTACTGAGTCGTCGTCAGTCAGACTGCTCTCGCATTATTTTTCGGGTTGGAAAATTTTCCGAGGAGCTACCAAGTAGGTATACTTCCTAAGTCGTCGTCTATTAGTTTGCTCCATCCAGACTTGGACTTAGTTGTTCTACATCAAGACTTGGACTTAGTTGTTCTACATCAAGACTTGGACTTAGTTGTTCGGGTGAGAACAAAATTTTCCGAGATACCGAGTTGTTTTTCGGGTGAGAAAAATTTTTCGAGCCACCGAGTAAGTATACTTACTGAGTCGTCGTCAGTCAGACTGCTCTCGCATTATTTTTCGGTTTGGAAAATTTTCCGAGGAGCTACCAAGTAGGTATACTTCCTAAGTCGTCGTCGGTTAGTTTGCTGCATCCAGACTTGGACTTAGTTGTTCTACATCAAGACTTGGACTTAGTTGTTCTACATCAAGACTTGGACTTAGTTGTTCGGGTGAGAACAAAATTTTCCGAGATACCGAGTTGTTTTTCGGGTGAGAAAAATTTTTCGAGCCACCGAGTAAGTATACTTACTTACTGAGTCGTCGTCAGTCAGACTGCTCTCGCATTATTTTTCAGGTTGGAAAATTTTCCGAGGAGCTACCAAGTAGGTATACTTCCTAAGTCGTCGTCTATTAGTTTGCTCCATCCAGACTTGGACTTAGTTGTTCTACATCAAGACTTGGACTTAGTTGTTCTACATCAAGACTTGGACTTAGTTGTTCGGGTGAGAACAAAATTTTCCGAGATACCGAGTTGTTTTTCGGGTGAGAAAAATTTTTCGAGCCACCGAGTAGGTATACTTACTTACTGAGTCGTCGTCAGTCAGACTGCTCTCGCATTATTTTTCGGGTTGGAAAAGTTTCCGAGGAGCTACCAAGTAGGTATACTTCCTAAGTCGTCGTCGGTTAGTTTGCTCCATCCAGACTTGGACTTAGTTGTTCTACATCAAGACTTGGACTTAGTTGTTCGGGTGAGAACAAAATTTTCCGAGATACCGAGTTGTTTTTCGGGTGAGAAAAATTTTTCGAGCCACCGAGTAGGTATACTTACTTACTGAGTCGTCGTCAGTCAGACTGCTCTCGCATTATTTTTCGGGTTGGAAAAGTTTCCGAGGAGCTACCAAGTAGGTATACTTCCTAAGTCGTCGTCGGTTAGTTTGCTCCATCCAGACTTGGACTTAGTTGATCTACATCAGGACTTGGACTTAGTTGTTCGGGTGAGAACAAAATTTTCCGAGATACCGAGTTGTTTTTCGGGTGAGAAAAATTTTTCGAGCCACAGAGTAGGTATACTTACTTACTGAGTTGTCGTCAGTCAGACTGCTCTCGCATTATTTTTCGGGTTGGAAAAGTTTCCGAGGAGCTACCAAGTAGGTATGCTTCCTAAGTCGTCGTCGGTTAGTTTGCTCCATCCAGACTTGGACTTAGTTGTTCTACATCAAGACTTGGACTTAGTTGTTCGGGTGAGAACAAAATTTTCCGAGATACCGAGTTGTTTTTCGGGTGAGAAAAAAATTTTCGAGCCACCGAGTAGGTATACTTACTTACTGAGTCGTCGTCAGTCAGACTGCTCTCGCATTATTTTTCGGGTTGGAAAAGTTTCCGAGGAGCTACCAAGTAGGTATGCTTCCTAAGTCGTCGTCGGTTAGTTTGCTCCATCCAGACTTGGACTTAGTTGTTCTACATCAAGACTTGGACTTAGTTGTTCGGGTGAGAACAAAATTTTCCGAGATACCGAGTTGTTTTTCGGGTGAGAAAAAAATTTTCGAGCCACCGAGTAGGTATACTTACTTACTGAGTCGTCGTCAGTCAGACTGCTCTCGCATTATTTTTCGGGTTGGAAAAGTTTCCGAGGAGCTACCAAGTAGGTATACTTCCTAAGTCGTCGTCGGTTAGTTTGCTCCATCCAGACTTGGACTTAGTTGTTCTACATCAAGACTTGGACTTAGTTGTTCGGGTGAGAACAAAATTTTCCGAGATACCGAGTTGTTTTTCGGGTGAGAAAAATTTTTCGAGCCACCGAGTAGGTATACTTACTTACTGAGTCGTCGTCAGTCAGACTGCTCTCGCATTATTTTTCGGGTTGGAATGTTTCCGAGGAGCTACCAAGTAGGTATACTTCCTAAGTCGTCGTCTACTAGTTTGCTGCATCCAGACTTGGACTTAGTTGTTCTACATCAAGACTTGGACTTAGTTGTTCGGGTGAGAACAAAATTTTCCGAGATACCGAGTTGTTTTTCGGGTGAGAAAAAGTTTTCGAGCCACCGAGTAGGTATACTTACTTACTGAGTCGTCGTCAGTCAGACTGCTCTCGCATTATTTTTTCGGGTTGGAAAAAATTTCCGAACTACCGAGTAAGTATACTTACTGAGTCGTCGTCAGTAAGTTTGCTTCATCCTAACTTAGACTTAGTCGTCGTCAGTCAGTTTGCTTCATTCTGACTTAGACTTAGTTGTTCGGGTGAGAACAAAATTTTCCGAGATACCGAGTTGTTTTTCGGGTGAGAAATATTTTTCGATCCACCGAGTAGGTATACTTACTTACTGAGTCGTCGTCAGTCAGACTGCTCTCGCATTATTTTTTCGGGTTGGAAAAAATTTTCCGAACTACCGAGTAAGTATACTTACTGAGTCGTCGTCAGTAAGTTTGCTTCATCCTAACTTAGACTTAGTCCTCGTCAGTCAGTTTGCTTCATTCCGACTTAGACTTAGTTGTTCGGGTGAGAACAAAATTTTCCGAGATACCGAGTTGTTTTTCGGGTGAGAAAAATTTTTCGAGCCACCGAGTAAGTATACTTACTTAGTGAGTCGTCGTCAGTCAGGCTGCTCTCGCATTATTTTTCGGGTTTTAAAATTTTCCGAGGAGCTACCAAGTAGGTATACTTCCTAAGTCGTCGTCTACTAGTTTGCTGCATCCAGACTTGGACTTAGTTGTTCTACATCAAGACTTGGACTTAGTTGTTCGGGTGAGAACAAAATTTTCCGAGATACCGAGTTGTTTTTCGGGTGAGAAAAATTTTTCGAGCCACCGAGTAAGTATACTTACTTACTGAGTCGTCGTCAGTCAGACTGCTCTCGCATTATTTTTTCGGGTTGGAAAACATTTTCCGAACTACCGAGTAAGTATACTTACTGAGTCGTCGTCAGTAAGTTTGCTTCATCCTAACTACGACTTAGTCGTCGTCAGTCAGTTTGCTTCATTCCGACTTAGACTTAGTTGTTCGGGTGAGAACAAAAGTTTCCGAGATACCGAGTTGTTTTTCGGGTGAGAAAAATTTTTCGAGCCACCGAGTAAGTATACTTACTTACTGAGTCGTCGTCAGTCAGACTGCTCTCGCATTATTTTTTCGGGTTGGAAAAAATTTTCCGAACTACCGAGTAAGTATACTTACTGAGTCGTCGTCAGTAAGTTTGCTTCATCCTAACTTAGACTTAGTCGTCGTCAGTCAGTTTGCTTCATTCCGACTTAGACTTAGTTGTTCGGGTGAGAACAAAATTTTCCGAGATACCGAGTTGTTTTTCGGGTGAGAAAAATTTTTCGAGCCACCGAGTAGGTATACTTACTTACTGAGTCGTCGTCAGTCAGACTGCTCTCGCATTATTTTTTCGGGTTGGAAAAAATTTTCCGACCTACCGAGTAAGTATACTTACTGAGTCGTCGTCAGTAAGTTTGCTTCATCCTAACTTAGACTTAGTCGTCGTCAGTCAGTTTGCTTCATTCCGACTTAGACTTAGTTGTTCGGGTGAGAACAAAATTTTCCGAGATACCGAGTTGTTTTTCGGGTGAGAAAAATTTTTCGAGCCACCGAGTAGGTATACTTACTTACTGAGTCGTCGTCAGTCAGACTGCTCTCGCATTATTTTTTCGGGTTGGAAAAAATTTCCTGAGCTACCGAGTAGGTATACTTAGGGCCGGTTGCACCAACGCCGCTTAGCGCAAAGCGGAGCTTAGCCGGGAACCTAAGCTCAGTTTCGGTTCCGTTCGGTTGCACCAAAATCGCTTATCGCTAAACCTAGCACTAAACTACGCTTATCGTAAGCGCTCAACATTGGGCGCTTTGCTTTTGGTTGTTTCTTAATCCTGGATTTAAAACATGGCGGCTGGTTTGTGGCGGTCGACGCGGTGGACGAAATTGGTTGTACAAAGTGTTTTAGGCTACAACAGCGTGAGAGTCTCGACAGAATGACCTTCGATTGTGACAAGGATGCAAAATATTGTCGCGTGAAGTGTTTATCGACCCCTGTTTTCAAGCTGGCTCTCCACTCCCAGT
The DNA here is from genome assembly GCA_013358835.2 of Ixodes persulcatus. Classification (NCBI taxonomy): domain Eukaryota; kingdom Metazoa; phylum Arthropoda; class Arachnida; order Ixodida; family Ixodidae; genus Ixodes; species Ixodes persulcatus. The sequence goes on from JABSTQ010005317.1 coordinate 4,785, forward strand.
GCGTGTTAGCCCTAACCGAGATACGTACGGAGCTGTGGGGCTCACGTCTGTCTTCCCGATGGTTATTCTATCAACGAGCTTATTCGTATGTATGCCTTACTGATTTTCGCATAACTGTAACGTATCGTTATTTACCAGCTTGTTTATTTCTACTTGCAACGCATATCCTTCAATCCGATCAGCGCGTTGAATTGTGGCAGTACATGATCTCGGCGATCAGCTGATTGTCGACACTTCTGCCGTTTGCATCAGATTGCGGCGCTTTTAAGTTATAAAACAGCGAAAAGTCAATTTCTTTCGTTTTCTGAGTTTCGAGACAATCTTCAGTGAATTTCCCTTGTCTCGCGAGTAGAATCTTGGCTTCAGAAAACTGTATCGTTCCATAACCTTAACTTTTCTGGTGATAGCGCTTTTTAGGAATATTTTGCTTTATATCTTTTATTCGTGGCGACGACAACTTCTATTCGTGGCGACGACAACTCGACAACTTCTATTCGACAATTTCCGGGCATTTTCGCAGCTGCCGTGGCGAGTTCGTCACTGTTTTGAACTTCATCGGTCTCAGGCATGACTTGATTTTAGCAGTCATCTTACCTGCCTACTTATTCTCGATGATGTTTTGTCTTCAGCGATGTAGCGAGTAGAGCGTCCTTCTCGCGTTCGGTGATATTTGGGGCCCCCGATGGCTCCTTTCTCTCAAAATGTGAGCACGAAAACTACTGTCACTGTCAAAATATTCTGTTTTCAACCGATAATAAACACACAATCACAGATGTAAAGAGAATTTGTGTTTATTTAAAGCGTTGACTCCTGTTTTTGAAAGTTTAAGCGAAAAAAATGATTGAATTTGGAGACCTTTAATTCGTTACTCACCGAAGAAATACAGCGAAAAGCAGACGCCGACGACGGCTACTACAGCAGGTTTTTTGTTTACATCACGAGATTCCTCTCCGCCAATCGTATTCGTCCCTCTGAGCGTTCCCTAGTTCGCTCTCTTTGTCCCTACATTCCCTAGGCAAATCCAGCGTTTAGCTAGGGGCGTGTCTGTAAAGCCGGGTTAACGTCGGTGCAACCGGAATTTAAACCCGTGCTTACCCGAGCTCGGTTTAGGGCGCTAAGCCGACTTAGGAAAGAGCCGCTTTGGGTTAAGGTAAGCGACGTTGGTGCAACCGGCCCTTACTGAGTCGTCGTCAGTAAGTTTGCTCCATACCAACTTAGACTTAATCGTCGTCAGTCAGTCAGTTTGCTTCATTCAGACTTAGACTTACTTAGTTGTTCGGGTGAGAAAAAAAATTTTCCGAGGAGCTACCGAGTAAGTATACTTACTTACTGAGTCGTCGTCGCCAGTCAGTCAGTTTGCTTCATTCAGACTTAGTCTTAGTTGTTGGGGTGAGAAAAAAAAAATTTTTTTTTTCCGAGTTACCAAGTCGTCGTCAGTCAGACTACACTGCATCCGACTTAGACTTAGACTTAGACACGCGGTGAGAGAAAAAAAAGAAGAGCCATCGAGTAGGGAAAAACATACAAAGACATACTTATTTCGTCCGTATTAATAGATGGTAGATAGATGATTTCCCAGCTTGACCAATTCTTCAACCAGGGAATTGTATCCTTCGTAGTCTCGAAGTTCTCGGGAACGTAAGTTCTTGATGTCGGCAATCATAATACTGACGTTCGTGGTGAACCTGCGCATTATCCTGATTTCCTCGAATTGCTTGAGTATGGACTTGATGTCGGATATGATTGTTGCAACCGATGCCAGGATGTCGTCTCGTACTTAATTAGTGCTCTTTAGATCGTTGATCAAGTTAGTCAAAGAGTTGATCAGACCTTCGTGTCTCGGATTCAGTATAAAGGTTTCAAAAGAAAGTAACTTCTTTCGAAGTATCGTCAAGTCTTGGAGCAGTTCTCGTTTCCTTTGCGACATGACATCCGTGGATACTTGAGGTCTTTCGGTGACTTCGACGGACGTGGTATTTGTAGAATCGTCTTCTTCCACCCTTCGAGGATCGTTGGGCAAATTGACGAGACGTCCATTCGTTCTTGCACTCATCATGGATACAACTCGTCGTCTTCGTAGGAGTTGTTGTTGCTGGTGGTGTGACGGTGCTGCTGCTGCTGCTGCTAAGCTCGCGCTGCAGAACCCAGCGATCCTGGGTTCAATCCCCACCCCTGCCCGTTTCGATCTGGATGAGCATCGTACCGGCGTGCGGTCGTGTATCACTACTGCGTGATGCACGTTAAAGACCCCAGGCTAGCGGTTGTACTGCACTGGCTAAATTGCTTATCTACAGTGGGTAACAATGTCGCCATGTTCTGGCAGACTAAACTCCTGCTGTATAAACAACTAACGACTAATTTGTTTGTTTTGCTGCTGCTGCTGATGGTGGTTATGGTGGTGGTGGTGGTGGTGGTGGTGGACGAAAAGAGAATACTTTTTCCTGACGTAATCGGTCATTTGGTTTCGTCGTCCTGTAGTTTTGCTGTCCGAAGATGACGACGACGACGACGATAATGACGACTGACGGGGTCGAGCCTCGTTTATATACCTCCGAGAAAGATCTTCTCTTATCATAAAGTCTCCACCCACCAAAAAAAATCCTTATCGCTCCAGACAGAAAAAGCGCGCGAGCGACACGAAATTGCGCAATAGACATCGTTTTTCTTCTTACGTCGAGTCAGTTTATTTCGATTCTAAATAATTCCACCACCTCTTGTTGGCACACGTAACACTTTAGCTCCTTGTCGAGATTAGGAGAAGCAAAGAGACAGTTCAGACATACCGTGGCGTGAGCGCAAGGAAGAAAAACTATGGTAGCCGGCATGCAGACACATACGACGCACATGTTTCTCGGTCGGTCTCCTCCTTCATTTTCTTCTTCTTCGTCTTTCGGCTCCGACGACGACGACGACGACGACAGCATACAATAAGTCTCGGCGTTCAGTCTCGGTGGATAAGGCTTGCCATCGTTTTCTTCGCAGTCTCTCAGAAATCTGTCGTAGTCGGAGAGGAAGGCGTTCATCTTCTCTGGCGCATTCAAGTCAAACTTGCTCAGAGTTAAAGCGTTGATTATTTTCGGAGAATAATGTGTCACTAAAAAGTCAGAGTCTCGAGTGTATTCTATCAGCCAGAACAAGTCGCTATTGCGGTACGTGCTAGCCACTTTCCTCAAGTGAGGAATACTCACGCACAGGCGAAGATACGGGCACTGCGGATTATACTTGGCGTGTTCTTCGATCGGATCGTCTACTTTAAAGTCCCAATACACGAGGTAGAGTCCGCACGCAAAGCACTGCACGATGTATTCGGTCAACGTCGGAAGTCGAAAGAGTCCGGCCGACGCCAGCTTCGACGCGTCCACTTTCACGTTGTAAAAATCGATGACGATGGAATTGGTGGCGTCGAGGCCGGGAGCGCTGATTTTGGTCACGGTCGAATTCGCGAAACTTTTCAATCGAGATTCGAAGGTACGATACTCGTTGAATCGGGGCATGGGCGTCGCTTTGACGAGGGCTTCGATGCTAGGAGCTACGAACGGATCCTTGTCGGCGCAGCACCCCACGTAGTGTAAGTCTTCCAAAGTGACTACTGTCGAACCGCCATCTCTTCCTCCTTCTTCTTCCTCTTCCTCTTCTTCCTCTTCTTTGTCGTAGAAAACGTCCAGACCGGTGATCTTGTTGCAGGTAGTACACACCAGAATCTTCTTGGAATCGTCGTACAAAAGTCCAGCAGCCGCAAATTTCTTGGCAGACGGAAGAGTCGGGTGTCGAATCGACCAACCCGTAAAAGTCTTGAATCTCGAAATTACGCCGCGAGTATTGTCGCAAAACAATTGCCAGTAGTCCGACATATCTAACCAACCAACCAATCAACCAACCAACTATCTTCTTCTTTTTCTTCTGACTTAACCAAAATATATCCGAGAAACGAATTCGATGTTGGCGTTGCACGAAATGCACCTCTTCTTGAAGACCGTACAGTCGAAGCAGGAGACGCAGTGTCCGCAGGGTAGATAGGCTATGTTGGCAAACGCTAGCCTGCACAAGGCGCACAACTTTGTTCCGGCGTTGAACGACGAGCCCGAAGAATGTGGCCGTACAATCGCAGCTCCGGAATAAAAAGAGTCTGGCACGTGACCCATATCTACGATATCTATCTGCTGTCTATTGTGCCTGCCCCTTCGGGCGAGGTGGTCGAAAGGGGGCAGGTCTTGCACTCGCGAGAACACGGAATCGTACGGGAAAATGCCTCGCCTCTGGGCGGCTTCCAGTAAGTACATGACGTTCTTGGGGTGCGAGAGATTCGCCGAGTACAGCATCGAGACAATTTCTCCTCTATAGATGGGGTTTTGAATCAAGGCGTCGATTTCGTAAAACAAAATTGCCCAGTACATTTCCGACCTGACGAATTTTATCAAGGCATCTCTGATAAAGTGGTAAGATTTCTTGACTCGAAGATACACGCAGTTGGGCGAATAGTGAGCGTGAAGTCCCCACGGATCGTCCGCGTCCACTCTTCCGACGAGTGCAAATATTTCCACGCCGCAGTGAAAACAAATTATCGTAATCACCATTTCGTTAGAGACGATGGAGCCGGAAACGTTCTTGGTCTTGGTTTGCTCCAAGTTGTGCGCGACGCTAGTGCCGACGGTCGGAGTCTTGGTGCTGTTGGTGCTGTTGGTGGTGTGACGACGAATGGGAGTCTTGACCGGGTACTCGCGTTCTCCCGGTCGTCGAGGGCAGAAGAAACCGGCCTCGGCAAACGCCTTGCCGCTCTCTGCGATCTTTTCGGGAAAGGTGGAGGCTCTCGTCGACGGACTCGCGTACTTGTCGTATATCGGAGGCGAGTGGTTGGCGACGATGGGTAGTCGATCCACGACGTCCAGACGGGGGTCTCGATAAATTTCGAGAAACTTACAGTTGATTTTGCGGTGCAGGTCCCTGGGATGGAGATGCACGTTCTTCCAGTCGACTTCCTGTATGGTAAAGGGGCACTGTTGACAAAACACTCGTCGAGTCTCCGAACAAAATTCGAGTCCGGCATAAGCAAAGTCTCTCGGAGTCGGTCTATTACATCTATCGTTCCAAGTAACGAAGGTTTTGGACCGGCGTAGTACGTCGAGGTTCACCGGGTCTAAAAGTCGAGCGGCCATTTTTTTCTTCCTCCACTCTGTTTTCCGTGATCTTCTCTTATCGAGTCGTGTCGTAGGTGTGAGAGTAGCGCCTATTATGCGTGGCGCGGTGGCGAGAAAAAAAAAAAACTGGGAGGAGCTTACGTGTGTAATCGTTATCCCCCCGCCCCCCTTTTTTTTTCTCGACGTTCGGGATATTTATATTTATCTCTCTCTTACTAGAATCGGTTCGACTAACCGAAAGGAATATAAAAAAATAATATGAATGAAAAGTTCCTCGAGCTATTGAAGGCTGGTAGATGTCAGCATACCGTCACGTACGAAGACGCGACCGAATTGTTGAAAGACAAATATGGGCTGGACCAGTTCCAAGAAGTTAATTATAGGTTCAACAAGGAAGCGCTGCGTTTCGAGCCGTCGCAACCGATGGACACGTTGACGCTACTCGGATTTTCGGCGCACAAACTCATGGGCCACATTAGCAAGGCCTACATGACTCTGCTGACGCCGCAACACACCGCGGAACCTGCGGTAACGTTCTGCGTTCGTATCTTCGACTTGGCCAGTTACATTCTAATGAAGGTAGCAAAGACCGGAGACATCGGCAAACTGTTTGCCAACGGTCGCTACTTCGAGTGCCTCGTGGGGCTCGAGTACATTCGGAACGGTTTGGCCATCATCAAGAGAACGTCGTCGTCTTCGAGCACTCACAGGGTCATTCGAGACCTGAAGCCCTGCGTGGACGCTTAGGCGACCGCCATCCTGCGCCTATTACTCGTGCACATCGACAAATTGCACGAATTCATCAAGACCAATTTCAACGGCTTGGTTCACGACACCCCCATGCCTACCAGGATCAAGGCGGCCATGTCCATATCTCTCATAAACTACGCGGCGGTGCGCGTAAAGTGTAGTCCGATCTACCAATTCGATAGCACCATGGGGCACAATTGGCTCGACATTGCCAACGGACTGAGCATCGCGCACAGAGTCATACAGCCGTACAATTGTAACGACACCATCATCGGAGCCATCCGCGTCCGCTTCGCCCACAACCAAACCCAGGACATCATCAATCTCTTGATCAAGGAAAGCAACACGCTTTTTTGCAGCGTGACCGATAGCGGAATGTATCGCTGCGACACCGACTACATGACGCTGAGAACGGTCATGCCGGTGGAGCGAGCGACCGACGACATGAGCATCATCGATCCGTCCATTTCCACCACGCTCCGCGACCACAACGAACTCATCGCCAGCAGCTTCGACACGATCCCCGTGCCGCGCACGAGTCAGTACGTTCGCATCATGCAGAAGGAGAAGGCTCCGACCACCGAAGTGTCTCTGCTCAACATCTCCCCGATCATCGAGCAATGCATGAGCAACACGAGGGTGGACGCTCGCTTCGTGGAGGTGCACAAGAATTCCGACCAGGGCAGACAGGAGCTCAACAAGTTTTACAACCAGGCCTCTTGCGTCTCTCCCAGGAACCTGGGTCTCTTCTTACAGTGTCTAAACTTCGAAATGATGGCCTCGGACATGTTCGGAGCCACCTTGCATCGCCATATATTCCAACACCGCGATCTTTAGGATGGCCATCAACCTGTTTTACCATACTAGGTTCTGTCAGAGCTATCAGGGCGAAAACACTTACATGTACGATTCCCGATTCTTTAACGACTTTTTGCTCTGGCTCCAGTCGCCCAACTATCTGGAGCATCAAATCTCGCCCAGCGTCTCGTCTTCCATCATTTCGTGGTGCACATCGATGTCTACGGCCATGCACACGACGGCGGACAAGGACGGCTCCAAGTACGCCCTGGCTTCCATCTCGACGTGCGAAGTGGACCAGAGAGTGCTGGCCGACTTCCTGAACATGTTCGTCAAGCTGTTTATCGAAGACGAGACGGAGATTAGCGTCATCAATAAAAAGTTTCTCGAGAAGGAACTGCTCAAGGCGTTCGCCACCGTGTCCAACTGCTACAATATCTTCAAGGGCCAGTTCGTATCGGCGACCGCTCTGCGAATCTTTCTGGCTCGCTGCCGGTGGTCCGTGGCGGACGACGTGGAAGTCATCATTCCGGTCGAGACCAAGTTCCTCAACAGACTCATCAGCGACTCGGACGATCTGACGAACAACGCGAACCGAGACAAGCTCAGAAAGAACATGGAAGACGTGGCTATGATAATGGCTTCGTTGCTCTCCGGTCCTCCGCCGAAGGAGAACGTGGGCAATATCGACTCTTGCGCCGTTTAAAAAGAAAGTAGGTAGAGCGGAACAAAATAAAACCGCTACTTCCATACGTTCCCGTCGTTTCTTTAATAAAAAAGGACTGAGCGCGTGTCTACGTTACATAACAATTCGAACAATAACTCACGGAAAAAAATATATACTATACCATATATATATACACCAAACAAGAACACTCATACCCAAAGAAAAAACTAAGAATGTTGAAACAAGTCGCGTTCGCCGATCCCAATTCGAAAATGAAGAAGAGCCTGCGAGACTATTTGCACACCGAACTGGACTTGTCCGTGTCGATATCGCACAAGATGTGGATAGCAATTGCAAATTTCTTTGTCCAAACCTGTTATTACGGCGGTGGTAACTGCAACGGAATTCCGACTGTCAAAGACGACTTTGAATCATCGACCAACTCCAACACCACAACCACCACTACCACCACCACTACTACTACTACTACTACTCCTCTTCCTAATAATAATAATAATAATAATACCGCTATGACGACAACGTCGTCACCTTCGCACGTTATGTTCGTGTTTTCGTACCGAGACAAAGACGCCAACCGAGTGATCGTCGACTGCATAAATTTCATCAACGTGGTTCGAGATCTCAAAGTCAACGACGTCATCTGCACCAAGCACTTTGTATACCTATACGTGCGACACTACCCACATTCCGGTCCAGCGGTCATGCAGAGAACTCTGTTTTTCATTCACCACGTTCTGTGCAACTTCGTCAACGAACATTCTACGGCTACCGGCATCAACGATCCTTTCGACCCGTTGGAAGACAGAGAACCGCGTGTCGACACGATTCCCGTCACTTATCACTCGGTTTTCGAAGTTCTCGTTTCTCTTCCCGCCTTGGTCGCCAAACTATAACCCAAAGAAGACGGACAGTACGTTTCGGATCGACTCTACTGCGAAAAGCATTGGATGTCTCTTCACAACTTGGTGGTAGCGAGACTCGTCGACATGCTTTTACTACGTCACGATTGAGAGGATGCAACCTTTATTAAACAAGCTGGCACCTCATCCACCTCAATCGTTTTCTTCATTCAATCACATTTCGCCACATCCTGCGACCACCAGCGACTACGGAATTTACAAGGTCGCCTACTACAGAAACATGAAGAAATGAAATATATTCTCTCTATATATATTATACTTACACTAAAATAGCTGCTGCTTCTGCTTCTGCTTCTGCTTCTGCTGCTTCGTTTGCGAAATAAAGACACGCTATATCGCTGCATAGCTCGCTCCAACGACAAAAAATCTGCTTCGCTTTTGCTTCCACGTTCTTTTCACACAGACACACACACACACATATATATACAAATAAATAGAGTATACACACACACACGTATATAGAGAAATAATTTATTTGCAAATCTCAATATTTTTTCGGTACGTTATTAGATTTGTGTGAGTGTGCGCGTGTTTTTTTAGGAGGACATTTCTTTATAAACTTTCAGAAAGTCGGGAAACTTGAGATTGCCGAGTCTTCTGCGGTTTCTCTTGTAGCTAGACCGTATCAACCGAGACGTAAAGGTGCGAGAAAGTTCGTCTGCCGGCTGTTGAAAGATCGACAAGATTCGGCGTAGATTCACGGGCTCGATGCAAGGACATAGACAGTTGATTTCGTACCAACGGTAAGTAGCCACCACGGCATCCACGTCCGTCCACCAACTACCGTTCGCCTCGAGCGCACCCATTATGTGCAGTGCGTACAGGGCCTTTGTGGGAACCGATGCGTCGCTGTCGCGTTCGTAGTCTGCCAAAATAGAGTCGCGACGAGTGTCTTCTTCTCCGAGCAGGAAAGGTCTCGCGTCGATGGTCGTCTCGAACTCGCCTCGATTGTAAAGTTTCTCCAATACCGTCGCGACGTCGACCAGAGTCACTTGCGCGGCGCGATTCTGGCATGCCGACATGCTCTCTCGGAGTTCCGGAGACAGGTACCACGCGAGTTGACCTTGGTGCATGGCATACATGGCCGTGTACTGGAGCAACTTTGTGTACTTGATGGCCAGCTTCTCCACCTCCTTGCCTCTCTCGGACACGTCGGACCACGTCCTAGCCTGAACTCTGGTTCGCGTGGCCGTCGTCGCAGTCTCGTATTGCACGATGGACTTGACCGCGGCCAGTAGAATGAAGTAGAAACTGGTCTCTTCCCTCGTGGCGTTGATCATGGCGCGAAACATGGCCACGTTCATGTGGTCGGGCTTCTTAGACGCGCTTATCAACAGCGACATGATCTCGTAGCCGCCGTACATCAGGATCGGAACCGCGAACGTCAGGGGGTTGAAATCGAAGGTGTCCATCCTCAACAGGCGCCCGAAAAAGTCGTCCTTGATGTGATAGTAGCCTCGCTGGCGGCTCGGATACTTGAAGTTGTCGAGCAGCGACACGCGGCAATCGCCTTGTCCGCCGGGCAACTCGAACGCGTACTCGTCCCGGCGTTTACGACTCTCGGTGTATTGACGAGCCGAGTAGACGTAGACTTCCCTGGACGGAATCTTGTCGATGACCGACGCCACTCCCAACAACACGTCCGAGTCGTCCGTCACGATCACAGACACGTCCCCCAAACTGTTGGACTTGGGAGCGCAGAGCATCGTGTCGATTACCTTGACGTCTCCTTCGCCCGCGTACACCGGAGGCAGAAGCGTCAGGGAAGTCATCTGATAGACGCGGTCGTGCGAGTTGTCGTAGCCGTCGATCACGATCTTGGCGTAGTCTTCGTCTTCCAGAAGATCGAAGAAGCTGGCGACGTGCTGCATCACGTCCGAGGCGGCCGTCAGTCTACACACGGTCGACATGGTGGCCCTGCCGCATCGCGCCAGCGACTTGAGGGGCTCCTCGAGCACCGACTGTAATTTAGAATTTTTAGTCAACCTCGCTCGCTTGGCCGGGTTACCCACGGTGGCCGCGTCGTTGTCGTTCTTCATGACAGTCAAGATATCGTTGCGGCGCCTACAATACTGCTCCGCCCACTTGACGGTGGGCGAGATGCCGTCGAAGACGACCACCACGTCCACGTCCATCCTCGCCTTCAGGGCGAGTCCGCCGATCACCTTCTTCACCGTCCTCGATATACAGTTAAAGACTGTCGCGAAGAACGCGTCGTAACGAATGCAACGTTCGTTGGCTCGCGAAGCGTCGTGCTGTTCGCATTCTCCTTCGTCGCGGTTCTCGCAGCCGGGATCCAAGTCGCGACCGTAATCGTCTCCGCCGTGGTAGTCTTCCACGAAGTCGGTCACCATGTCTCCCTTGTATATTTGGACGTAGCGCTCGGCAATCTCGGCGTTCAAGTCCTTCCACGCTTTCTTGCGAGTCTCTTCGTCGGCGATGGCTCGCACTTCGCGGATCTTGGTTCGAAACTGGGTAAGGTGGCGGTCGGTCAGGGCGTATCTGCAGTGGTGCAGAAAAATGTTTCCGTCGACGACGACTTGCACTCGGAGGGCGGGATCGTACGTGAAGGGTCGATCCATATCGTATTTGAATCCGCGCCTCGATGGGATGGGCGCGAAGTAGCACCTGTGAACCGTGTTAACTGCAACGTCCGCATCGTAACAAGTTTTCAATAGTTCCGTGAGCTCTTCTTCTACGGATCGATTGCATACTGCGTTAAACGTGTTCCAAAAATTTTTGATACCCATATCATTTCTTTCTCAGCGCATGTGGTATACTAGTTGACACCTCGCCTGTTATATATATCCGAGACGTATGAGTGGGGCGTGGTTTTTGCGGTCTTTGTTTTTTATTGAACGAGAAAGTGATATAGAATGCGCAATCCCTCTATCTGCGTGAAGGGCATCGGATGGCCGCTGCTCGAGTGACTAAAGTAACGCCCACTGCCCTTGTTGAGATAAAGGAACGGCTCCTGCAAGATAAACTTGAGCGGGCAAAAGCGCTTGTTGGTTTCCGGGTCGAGGTGCGTAAATAAGACGATGGAGTTGTCGAACCCGGGAAGCTCTAGGTTTATTTATTTATTTATTTGCTTTACCCTCAGGGCCCGAAGGCATTACAGAGGGGGAGAGCAAAGTTGGGATCAAAACACTGTAATGTATGGTTATTCACCCTCAACAAAAAATGATTAGTAAGAGCTGACCTAAAAAGTGCACTGTCAGTTATCGATGCAATTGGTCCGGGAAGGTGGTTCCAGTCGAGGGATGTGCGAGGAAGGAAAGAAGATTGGAATGTAGATGTGATAGCGACTGGTACCTCAACTTTGTGCTGATGATCATGAGGAGCAGAAATATAAAAGGGACGAGTGATTAATTTGTTGCGAAGCACAGAGTTATAAAAATAAAATTTGTGAAATAAAGAAAGGCGTGAGAGCTTACGTCGCAGGGAGAGGGGCGGGAGTGACAAAGTAGATTTCATTGAAGTTACGCTAGATGAATAATGGTAATTAGAAAGAATAAAACGAGCGGATCTATTTTGAATGCCTTCCAACACGGTGATGAGAGTGGCTTGTCCGGGATCCCAGACAGAGGCTGCATATTCTAACTTCGGTCGAACTAGAGTTTTATAAAGAATTAGCTTGAGGGAAACAGGTGCCAATGAAAAGTTACGCCTGAGGTAGCCTAACATACGGTTAGCATTAGATGTGATATACTGTACATGTGTTTTCCATGAGAGATTAGAAGTTATATGTACACCTAAATATTTGTAAGAAGATACCGTGTCAAGCTGAGCCTGATTAAGAAAGTAGTTCTGAGTTTCATGTGACTGCCGAGATACACGCATGGACTTACATTTGTTAGTATTAAGCGTCATAGACCATACGTCACACCACTGGTGGATAGCGTTAATGTCAGACTGAAGCATGATGTTATCGTGATCATTAAGTATCTCACGGTAAATCACACAGTCGTCAGCAAATAAACAAATAGACGAGGAAACATTTAGAGGGAGGTCGTTAATATATATTAAAAAAAGTAAAGGTCCTAAAACAGATCCTTGGGGAACCCCAGAGGCCACAGACGAAAAGGAAGAGTTACTATTATTTACTGTAACAAATTGTGACCGTAATGATAGAAAAGATTGAATCCATGCAAGAACGTTAGCATCTATGTTAAGTTTGGAGAGTTTCAGAAGTAGTAGTTTATGAGATACTTTATCGAACGCTTTCGAGAAATCTAGGAAAATGCAGTCTGCCTGGGATCCTCGGTCCAGGATGCAGTGAAGGTCATGTGTGAATGATACAAGCTGTGTCTCGCATGAAAATGTTTTTCGAAATCCATGTTGGGATGGACAGAAGAAGTTGTTAAATTCTAAGAAATTGACGAGGTTGGAAAATATTATATGTTCAAGGAGTTTGCAAGGAACACTGGTTATAGAGATTGGGCGATAATTTAAAGGGGAATGTTTATCACCAGTCTTGTGAATGGGAACCACCTTCCCCACCTTCCAGTCTAAGGGGAGAACATGATCTCTAATGGACTGATCAAAAAGTTTAGTTAAAATGATAGAAGAGTAATGCTTAGTATTTTTCAAAAACTTCGAATTAACACCGTCCACTCCAGCTGAAGACGACAATCTTAATGTTTCAATGACATGATCGACACCAGCACAATCAATCAAGATGGGGTCCATCGGCAAGTAGTCTGAAATGTCTAAGAGAGGACATTCCGTGCTGCTGTCACTAGAAAAGGATTCAACAAAAACTTGGTTCAATACATTCGCACACTCTTCAATTGGCATAACATCCCCACTTTCGTTTTTGAGACTAACAGAAAAATCAGTTTTTTTATTCATGATGTTCCAGAACTTTTTAGGGTTTTTTATTAACATATCGGGTAGGGTGCGCGTAAAAAACTCAAACTTGGCCTTATTAACTTCCTCTTTATAAGTCCTCAGCTGCAGTGCGGTATTTGGACCACCCCCGTTCACATGTGGTAAATTTGGCTGCTCGAAATAAACGCTTCTTTTTATTTGAGAGACGTTTGAGGGCTCTGTTAAACCACGGAGACTGGGAATCTTCGAGTACAGTCCTAAGGGGAATATGCAGGTTAGTAAGGGATTCTACTTTATTCTTAAACATTTGCCAATTCGCTTCCACTGAACGGTCTGAGAATCCTTCTAGAAATGTATCAATAAAAGTGGCTAGATCATTGTTAATTTTGACGAAGTCAGCGTTTGCATAATCTCGAATTTGTTTTACGTGACTTGGTGATTTCGGCACTGCAGCTTTAACAAAAAAATGTAATATACAATGATCACTAAGCCCTGGAAGATATGATATGGGGGAAACTAGGTCAGGGTGATTCGACAGAACGAGGTCCAATATGTTTGAGGATAGCGGGGTTACTCTGGTTGGTTCAGTAACCAACTGAGTGAGATTAAAATGTAAACAAAGGTTCACAAAGTCATTGCACTCCGATGATGATGCAATTGTGGATAGATTACACTCTGTCCACACGATAGAAGGAAAATTGAAGTCGCCCAACAGAAAGATCGGTGAACTGGGAAAACGCATAACTAAGTTGTTTAGAGAGTCATGCAAAGCTTTAACAAAAAGGGATGAGCATGACGGTGGTCTATAGCATACTCCCATACTCCACCTCTTGTGGTGAGAACCTATACAGACCCAAAGTATTTCTAAATCACTTGTCGCGTTAATGCAAAAAGATTCAACTTGAGTACCCACTGCAATTAAAACACCCCCACCGCACCTATCTTGCCTGTCATTTCTGTAAATATTATATTTCTTAGACCGATCAAAAAGTTCACAGTCACGCACTTTTCCAGACAGCCAAGTTTCAGTTAAGACAATAATATCCGCGTCTGTCGAGTCAATAACTGAACACAAGTCGTCTCGTTTTTTAATAATGCTTCTAATATTAGTAAAAAGTACCGACACATTTGAGACAGGATAATGACACACTCTTCCCCTCGCTGCCTGCTATTCCGAATTCAACGTTCGAGGTTCGTCCTCAGCAGAAAGCAAACTTTGTGTCCCGGAAACAACAGCTGAGACGGAGGGACTGTTTTCGAGCACATTATCATTAACAGAATCGTAAACAAGACATTTATTACCAATGTACATTCTATTGTGTCGAAGCTTAAAAGTGGCGTTTTTGGCTTTCGCAAATTCAATTAACTTTTTCCGTGCTTGACGTGTTCCAACTGAGAAGTCCTCACTCACGGAAATGCGACTAGATCTAAACGATGACCTGGACTGTAGAATTTGGTCTTTTAGTTTATACGATGCAAATTTAACGATAACTGGGCGACATTTATCGCGACAAAAAGTACCGATCCTGTGGGCACGAATAATGGCTCCATCAGCCACTTGAATATTCGGCGTCTGCCTAAATATGTTCAAAATTGCCTCTTCCGTTTGTGCCCAAGTTTCAGGTAAGTTGTCAGTTATCCAGTAAAAAACCACGTTATCACGACGAGAGCGGTCTTCCGCCTCGTCCAGACGTGCTCGCAGGGCCCAGTTTTCTTGTTGAAATACTTCGACTAGACGTCTTGTCACGCCAACTTCCTCAGTCACGGCAATAGTTTTATTTTCAACCTTGGACAGTCTAGCGTTAATACCTGTTATGGCAGTTTGAATAGACTCCTGAGATTTTTTAACTTCGTTTAACGATGCCAGTATACCAGACTGAGTCTGATCTATTTTAAGCGAGCGCGCGTTAACCTCTACCAGCATTTTTTGCATGTCATTGAACTGTTCCAGTTGTTTCTCACTCATCGGACCGGGGTTAGCCTCAACGTCGCCGGACACCTTTAGAAGGAGGCCTACAATATCAACACAGTCATAAACAGTTTCGCAAAACACTTGTGAGCACGGGAACACCAGTAAACACACGTTGCTTGTTCTTTTAGCGTTTAACGAGGGTACTGTACCAACCTGAACGAGCAGAAAGACGAAATGAGTGGTCCGCATGGTCAGGGTGATCCCGTGCTCACTCAAGGCTGCCAAGTGACTCCAGCCGTATATATAGTTGTCTCTAGGTGGCGCCGCTGTTTTTGATGATGACGTAGATGCTGACGTGGTCCAGGCCATCTCGATGACCCTGCTCGGAGCATGATTTTCCAGAAGATGGGCCGCACATTCATGCCGTGGGTGGGCTTCATCACGATGGTTGCCGTACTCGTTCACCAGGACAGCGTTGTCACGGTCGGGCAGGAACGTTGGGGCCGAAAAATGGAGGCGAGCCGTAACCTGAACGAGCAGAAAGACGAAATGAGTGGTCCGCATGGTCAGGGTGATCCCGTGCTCACTCAAGGCTGCCAAGTGACTCCAGCCGTATATATAGTTGTCTCTAGGTGGCGCCGCTGTTTTGATGATGACGTAGATGCTGACGTGGTCCAGGCCATCTCGATGACCCTGCTCGGAGCATGATTTTCCAGAAGATGGGCCGCACATTCATGCCGTGGGTGGGCTTCATCACGATGGTTGCCGTACTCGTTCACCAGGACAGCGTTGTCACGGTCGGGCAGGAACGTTGGGGCCGAAAAATGGAGGCGAGCCGTAACCTGAACGAGCAGAAAGACGAAATGAGTGGTCCGCATGGTCAGGGTGATCCCGTGCCTTACACCCACGTGCCCGTCGGCACGTGGGTGTAAGCCGTCTTACTCGGAACGAAGCTCACGAGCGGTTCGTTGGTGATGTTGCTGACTAAAGACGGAATGGCGGCCAGACCCCTGTTGATTCTCTCTTCCCAGTCGCTGTGTAGGAACAGGACGTTGTCCACCGTGCGGATCACGTCCAGCACCCGGATCTTTTTGGTGGCGGTCATGGCGTTGGCTATGACGCTCGGAATGCCTATCGTCTCGCACAGGCGGGGTAGGATGCCCTTTACGGTCGACTCGACGCTCTCGCCGATTTGCTCGACCACGTCTTCCCGCACGCCCGACCCTTTGAGGCAGCCGACCGAGCCCGACGCCCCGCTGCCGCTGCCGCCGCCGCTTCGCTGCTTCTGCACGGTGCCGTCGAGGTACACCACGAAGGAAGAGGTCTTTACGTTGTTGATGTCGTTCACGACGTCCGAGATGATGGGCTGGCGGAAGCCGAGCAGCACCTCTCGCTTCTTCAGAGCTCGGAGTTCGGCGGTCGCCACGCCGCGCGGCACGTACAGACAAGAGTCGTAGGCGAATTTGTACGCGTTGCGGATCACGGCCGCGGTAAACAAGTAGTCTCCGTTGTAAGCGGAACTAAACAGTTCGAGGTTGTACATGGCGCGGACGCCGAGGGACACCGGTTCTTCGCCGGTGGTGGACTCGTTGCCGAAGGGGAGGTTGGTCACGGTGTTGGACAGCATGGTGATGGCGTCGGCGTTGAGCCAACCGATGTGATAAGAATGACTGGAGAAGACGCTCTTTTCGTCGCTCCAATCGCCTTCGACGTAGTCGTTGTAGGCCGAAATTTTCTTGAGGAACTCGTACGAACAAAACATGGGATACCGCTCCACGAGGTTGGGGTGGTTCCTGACCAGGTAGCCGATGTGGTCGTACGGATCCACGACCGCCATGAACTGGTCGTAGAGAACTCGGCCCACGAAAGCCATGTCCGCGTTCTCGCTCGTGTAGGCGGCCCTGCGCGGAACGAGCACCTCGATCGGTAGCACGGATCTCTGGTCGGACACGCAGATGCGGACGTTGTCTATGGTCAGGATTCAGGGAAAAGTCTTGCCCAACAACTCGAAGATGTGCTTCCGAAAGAGTCGCTCGTTACCCAGCCTGTGGTCGCTGACCGGCGAGACCGCGTTGCGAAGCGTCAGACCGTCGTAAATGTCGGAGCGTTTGTTCTTGTTGGTGTTATTCCAGAAGTAGGCGAGCATCATGTCGTATACGATGGTCGCGTTGGAGTTTGCGTTTCTGATGTCCGGATTTGCTACGGGTACGCTTTGGATTCGGTGATTGTTACTTCCTCCCACGCCGGGTGCCGATATGCTAGAAATGGGCACGGTCGACGTCGCCGTGGTGGTCGAAGTGTTGGCCCCGGCGGTTCCGGGTGGAATCGCCGAAGACATGGGCGCACTTACGGTGGTCGGTACTACTTCGTCGCCGAATAGTCCCCCCAACACGTTTCCCGCCGCGGTAGTTGCGATCGGTGTAGTTAGGCCTCTCGCGGTGAGACGTAATTGTTGATCCGGAATATGACGATTGGCATGCGGGTAGAAGGCATCCCTGAACATGTCCATTTTTATTTAACATTACGTCTTCGTAAATTTCGTCTTCGTCGTCGAAATCGCTATCGTCTACGCAAGTGTCGTTGCCACCGAAGGGCGACGGTTGCGGGTGGTTCTTCGGTGTGCGAGGCGGCTTCGGTTTCCAACTACCGCCGTTTCCTTTGCGATTTTGGCGGCGGAGCTTCCTCATTCTCCTCCTCCTCCTCACGAAGTTTCTGCACAACATGAGAGATAGTATCAACACGGTAAAGGAGAGTAGTATGAGACTCCACATTAGATATATTCCGTTAATTTCGGACGTGTTGAAGAGCGTGATTTTAAACGCCATGCCGTTTTTACTCACACAAAAACAAATAAAGGAGGGAGGAATGGATTGCGACAAGGAATGCGTTCCGTGTGGAATAAGCGAGGACTGTCGAACTCTCTGCACCAATTCGGGAGGAGAAAGCGGCGGTAATTACGTGTGCGGAAATTACGGCAGAGGCTTCAATCGGTGCGTGCGCGAAGAACAGTACGAAGACTATAAGAGACGTTACGGCGGCCGTGACGAAACCGTCTTCGTTAGTTTCGTGATGAATAGAAATTTGGGTTATTTAGAACCCAAAGCGATTCCGCGAGACATGGCCAAGTATACTCCCGACGCGTCCCGAAAGAGTCCTCACGACGTCGAGAACAACAGGTCTTTTTCCGGCGCCGACGCTTCGGACTTGGTCTCGTTGGAGATCGTCGGTCCGGTGAAAGGAGACGTGACGGCTTACACGTATAAAACTAAAATACCGAGACGTTTATTGAACGGTCTCTTGAAGACCTCTATCGAGTTTACGAATTTCTACGTTTGTTAGTTAAATGAAAACGCCCTCGTTGTATAACAGTCGGAAGAGATCCAGAGAAGTGTAGACCGTCGACGGATCGTCGCCACCACTTCTTCTTCTCACGTCGTTCTGGAGAGGCAGTGGCTTGGAAGAAATTCTTGATTACATGACTCGTAAAGCCGACTCTGAATTTTGTAACTCAAACTTATTTAGTACGGAATGTCTACAGTTTTTGATCAACGTACCCGTTTCCATGAAGAAGAACGGAGCTTCTTTAATGTCCTCGAAAGATCTCGTGGATTTTATGACGATCAATAAGAACAAATTGGACATGTACGAAAGTACGGTCAAGAGATGCGGTATAGATTCGGTCTTTCGCTACAGTTTATCTAACGACGTAGAAGAAGAAGAAGAAGAAGAAGAAGGAACTGTTAAGAAGAAGGGTAAAATTCCCAGACGATCCAAGGAAGGCATTCTACGCGTAGCTCTCGTCGACGACAACTCGTCTCGTCGCGTCAAACGCATCGCGAGTAGAATTAATAAGGTGCACGGATCTTTACCCGCAACGATTTTTTACGAACGAAAAGAATCGCAGCCACTGGCCAAGGTGGAAAAATTGCTTCCCATCGCGACGGAGGCGCACGAGAACCATCCGGATCTAGACTACGTGGCGTACATGCATCAAATTCTAGTAACGGTCGAGCTAAACGACGACCACAAAATCAAGCACGCGCCTTACCAGACCGTCTGTCACATGGTGGGAAAGAATTTGGAGAATATAAAGGCGCACATCGACCAATTTGCGCAATTGTCCTTCATCAAGGCCAACGCCATCCCACTGGACAAAGGTTTGACGCAGGGCGTTCGCGACGTGTACGTTATCCGAGTCGGTCTTCTCGTGAACGAGGAACTCGGCGACATCATCTCCGCTTTCGTGGACAAAGTCTAACGCTATAGACAATGTGCGAACTTCAAACCGTCGAGATGGTCGATTCTTCCGGATAAAACTACGTCTGGCGAGTCGAAAAGTTTGCCGACGTGGTGTTGGTGGAAAAGAAGGACGGAGAAGAGCCGACCAGCGTGACCATTTGTCGAGACGTCGTGAAGATACGCATAGCCAACGAAGCCCCCGTACAATTTTCGGAACCGAGAACAATCAAGGTCGTGTTTCCCATACCACCACCGAATAGTTCTGGAGTCGGAGGCGCTCACAATAGCACCTACGTACTCGTGGCGATTCTCGGAAGCAGCAGCGGCAGCAACGGCGGTGGAGGAGATACGAGAGAAGATTACCGCAACGCTCTTTGGTGGACGCGATACGCTTGTCATCAGACTTCGCTCTACGTTCCGGATCCGATAGCGAGACCTTCGACCGAGGATGGAGGAAGAGGCCGTTACGCCGCGAGAGCTCACTTTATTCTCAGAATAATAAACACGAGAATATCGCTTCAGTAAAAAAATATAATATTTAGTCTTTCTGTGCCACTCATCGCGACACTCCCCACACACACTATTCTCCGCCTACCATCCGCTTTATTCTATTTTATTCTTACCGATAAAGATGGAGTGGGTGGGACTTGTGTGTGGGGGGTGATTGGGTGTGTCTATATAGGTATATAGTGGACCAACAAACCAAAACCACTAACTACTAATCGAGAATGTCTTTCGTTATGGTCAAAACCGCTCCTCGGCACTTAAAGTTTGTGGACTGGAACGACGTCGTGAGAAAAATCCGAGTCGACATAGACCGTCAACCGCTCGAAACGGTCTTGGGAAGAGAATGCGAAGTGGAAAAGAACTTTAACCAAATCATGATGCTGGACGAGCGCATCGAGCACCTAGAAATGCTTTATTTTCCGGACTTGGAAGACGCCGACTTCGCGATCATACTACGCAAGTTCGGTCGACTCAAGAGTCGTCTCGTCGTGCACGCTCCCAAACTCACCAACAAGTCTCTGATCAACATTGCGTATCACCTACCCTGCTTACAACATCTGCAGCTGGGAAATTGCCGCTTCGTGGACGACGAAGGAATTGCGCACCTGAGCAAGCTGGACAACTTACGGAGCCTGTGCCTTACATTCGTCAAGTGCGTTACCAAGAAAACTCTTCGAGACATTTTAATCAACGCCGACGACATGAACGAAATGCTCGTCACGGCCTCGCATAGAAGATGTCTGTCCGACGTGACGTATTTTGTGCACACCAAAAGCGGAATTTACCCGGAGATGGAAGAAGGAGAAGAAGACGTTTTGACGATACAATAAAGAAGTTTTTATTTGAAAGTCTCGTAAAGTACTTCGTAGTGGTTGTTGATGATTTCTATGTAGTAGGTTTCGGCGTCTCTGTGGTTCCGCACGATGCTCTTCAGGTATTTCCAGTGATGGGCGATTATGTCCGGATAGTTTACTTTCGTCACTACGATGTGGACGAAGCTGTGGTAGTTGCGAAGGGAGTAGATATCTCGATATTCGAATTTGTTGCTGTATCTGGTCGGAGCATTCTCGATGTTGTAGCCGTCGCCCCAATCGAAGTGGACGTTTTTGACGTACTTTCGCACGATGTAGTCGACGAAGCAGACGATCTTCTTTAGCCCCATGACGCTCTTGGAGCGGACGCACAGAAAGAGTTGGTTGTGAGTAAACAACACGTTGAATACTCCAAGATTTGCGCAGGCGTTGATGAAGTTGATGAGGGACGTGACGATCCTCCTGTTGCTTCGTCGTTCTTTGTAGGCAGAGACGAGGACGAATTTCTTTTCGGTGATTCCGTTCTCGTTCGAGACGACGTGTCCGTACTCTACGAAGTACGCGATGACGTGCTCCAACAGTTCGTGGGACAGTGCCCTCTTGAGATTGGCTTTGGAATCCAAGTAGTCCGAGTAGCGAAAACGATGATGTAGGTGCTCGTAATCGCTGGCCCACTGGTCGGACACGTCGATTCTTGGTAGAAGTATGTTGTCTTTTTTGCTCCGTTGCCAACTCCCACCAACCACTTTGCGATTCGTCTAGTGACTGGAGTGGAAGTTGGTAGATGTGTGTGTGTGAGGTACGCCGCGGTGGTGGTGCGTCGGTTTTATATGAAATTTTATCTGGGCAGTACGCATAAGTCGTATTTATCGAAACCGAGATAGCGCACGAAATAATTGTACTTGTCGTTATCTACTCCGTTGTGCACCACGACGTTGCGCAAAGAGCCCCACTTTCTTTCTCCGCAATGGGAATAAATCTTGTCACAGTCGTATCTGTATGCGCCCTTGTATCGAAGTCCTCCCGTTACTTCGTAAGAAGAGTAAAAGTTGTTGGAGTTGGAGTTGTAGTTGGAGTTATTGGTAGTATTAGTGTTATTGATGTTAGACTGTTGGTCTCCTTTGGAAGAATCGTAGTAGTCCGTCCAAATTCTGTAGAAGCCCGACTTGTCGTTGAGGCATCCGTTGAGCACGTAATCCACGAAGCCCAACAACTTGGTAAACTTGTATCGTCCGCCGTACAACCGCTTGCGATATTCCAACTGTAGAAAGATCTGTCGTCTACTGTACGTTAAATTGGACACGACGACGTCTCTACAGGCGTTTATAAAGTTGATCACCATGGCCATCTTGTAGCGAGTGTGCTCGTCCACCGACGACGTCGACTTGAAAGTAAAGACGAGTACGACGTCTTTGGGTTCCGCCTCGTCCAGATACTCCTTGACGTGGTGGTTTTCCGCGAAATACTTGGAAACGTGGACTAAAATCGCCGGATCCATGCCGCTACAAACCTCCATTCCCACGTTGATGTAGTCCTCGAAACACGAAATCGACGGCGGGTCCTCCGTCTGTCGCAAATCGAGTCGTTTCAGTACGGGGAGTATATTCATTATTTTAATTAATTAATTAATTATCGTGCCTATAAATGGGAGAATTTCTGTATACGAGATACGAGAGAAATACGAATGCCAAGAACAGGAGAATGGACAGGATGCCCAGCACGATCAATCCGTTCTCTACGTCTGAAATCCGATTGTGCAAATCGCGGTTATATAGGTAGACGCTCTGTAAAATGGCCTTGTAGACGTTGGTTACGGTATCATTCATTTTTATTGTTATATTCACCGATGCTTATGAGCGCGAATCCGATCGCGCACACGATCGGAGTGACCAAACACACCGCCGGGACGGAGTCGATGATGGGATACGTCAATTTTTCCGAGTAATGCGGGACGAAGAGCGAAGGATCCAAGACTTGCGGAACGTGTCTGGCGAAAAACAGATTCGTCTCTTCCACCAGTCTGTTGTCGATCTCGAAGGCGAATTCTAAGCTGTCCGACTCCGCGACCAAGCGGATGCTCAGCTCCCTGTCCGTCAGCGGAGGATCGTATACTTTAATCTCGTCGATGAAGAGATGCTTGCGAAAAGCTGCCACGGCCGCCCGTTTGTCGGTCGGAACGTAGACTACTTCTCTCGTATTTAATCCGGTGTATGCGTCGCTAAAGTCTCTGGCTTTTACGTCGAAGTACCTGGTCGGCTTGTATTTGCCGGCTAGGAAGACGGCCTTGAGTATGTGGTGCGTCCAAACGTCTCCCATCTGCGCGTGTGTTTTAAAATATCTTCTGCACAAACCAGTAACAGTCACCGATAGTCATTACCGTGAACGGAAGAATCACCTTGTAGGATTCGTTGACGAAATCATCATAGTCGACGCAGACGTTGTTTTTAATCGCTTTCGCGTGCCGCAAGAGACCTTAGGTTATGTACATGGAAGTAAAATAATAGATGCCGCTGATGCAAAATAGAGGGTAGGAGAAGAGGCACAATGCGTGTTTGAACCAGCTGGGAGGACTTTTGGGCTGGGAAGGCATTGGTTTGGTCTGATCTTGTATATCCGAGCAGAGTAAGTCGAGTAATTTGCCGATCGAAGCGTTGTGTTCGATTCCCGGTTTATCTACGTCGTATTCTTCTTCTTCGCCGGTGTTGGTTATGGTATTGGCGTCGTCGTAATCGTCTTCTTCGTCGGCAGTTGCGGCGGTGTTGCTATCGGGGTATTGGTGGTGGTGGTGATTGTTATTAATATCGTAATCTGGATCGATAGACGATAATGCGATGTTGATGTTATTTTCGTTTTCGGCCGCGTTACAGTCGTAAAAGCCGCTGTCGTTGTAACTACTATGTTGCGGGGTAGCCTCCACTCGTCCGTCGTCTTCTTCTTCTTCTAACACTTCTTCTAGCTGGACTCGGTTTTCTTTCGAAGCGACTACTTTTCGATGACGAAGCTCGTACTCGCTATCCGAGGACATAGTTACTTTTGGTTTTCCTTACCCGTCCACATATAAAACGATAGAGTAATTGGTGGTGGGAGTTTTTTTTTCGAAAAATATCGTCAAGAATTTCTACGTATTCTCAATAACACGTACACCGAAGGAATTCCGTAAGGTTCTATGCCGGGAGCTACGAAAAAATTTCTGTTTGGAATTTCGTTCGAGGCGCGCGCTATCGAAGCCCAAGAGTCGGCATTACCCACGCCGAGATAGGCAGAAGCTATTCCGGGGGATTCGAAAACGTTAGAGTCCAACAAATCTTCCACGGTGACGGTGCGGCACTCGTTCAACTGACGGTTGCCCAATTTGGACGGAGATTCTATGATCCACTGGTTAGGGCTAATTCCAGGTATGCCGCTTCTCGCGTCGGCGACGTTTCCGTTACGAGAGAAAAGTTAAACAGTAGTTTGGCAAAGTGTTTGAATGCGTTCGAGTTTCGCGAGGAATGAGAAGACTGGTTCGAGACCATTTCGCACACGACGTCTCTGACGGTCGCCCGTCTAGTAGCATATCGTTCGTCGAATTGAAACTGAAAATCGATTCAAACGCCCTTTAGCTTCCATTCGTCTCGACGAGAGTCGTAAGTCAGGTGCTTTATACGATGACGGTAACGTTCCGGTATGTACGTCTCGGTCAGTTGAGATATTTTGTCAAAGTTTACTCTGGTCATTTCCACCGCTATTGCCAATAGCCCCTGGGCAATTTCTTCCTTAAGAAGTACGACTCTATTCCCTCGCGCGACGCCGCCGTATTCTTCGACTTGTTCTAAATTATCAAAGTTTGCGAAGGCTCTCTTTTTTCGAACTGGTTTGCCCAATCTATAATCTCCATCTTCATCGTCTTCGTCTTAGTCGGAACGAGATTCTTCGTAGACTTCGGTGCAGGCGAAGAATCCCTTTAGCGACAACAAAACGTCCATGTACTCGCTGTCCCTTATGTTGAGGTTCGTCCATTTACTAGAGCCCAACTCTCGAACTTCTTCCTCCGTAAAGAAATTGGTTGCGAAGCGACCTATGTAGGAAGTAGATGTCGAGTCTCCTCGGCGGTTGGTTTCGAAAACGAGTCCGACTTCGAACAAGGCCCTGAACTGAACGATGGCTTCCCAGACTACTCGAGAAGCGTTAAAGGCGTATTGCTTTTCCACTTTCATCTCGAACGTCAACCAATCCGGGCGTTCGCCGTGGCTCATTACGTATTTCAAGTGGGAAAACGATCTATAGTCTTCGCCCCCGTCTCTAACGGAGTAGTAAAAAGTTTGGACGTATACCTGATCGCATTTGTGCTTTAACCATTCGTGGCGCTCGAGAGATTCTTGAAATTCCCCGTAATTTCGAGCTCGAAACACGATTTCTCTTCCTTCTCCTTCTTGGTCTTCTTCGTCCCGGGGAGTGTTGTAGTTTATAGCGATCTCGGGCTTTAAGTAGATTCTCACAAAGTATACGTAGCGGGTCGGAAGTAGCTGCTGCATTCCCGCGACCAAGTTCGTGCGGGCTTCTTCGCATAGACCCACCCGCGACGGACCGAGCAACTCCTATATCACCCAATCCGGTCTCGCGTAGCCCTAGTACTTGGCAATCATTTCGAATGGATTCCTAACGAACGCGAACCACATTGCCCGAGACCATTTCAGAGGATCGAAGAGCCAGAAGGTACCGGTGAAGGCGGCGTAATACCTGCTAAAACGCAAGTATCGGTCGTAACGCGAACACTTGTTCAAAGCGTAGGCGCAAGTCACGGCGTCGATCGCTGTCGTCCAGAAAACTAGATCGTCGGCTTCTCTCGCCGCAGTCCACGACTCGCTACCGACGCCGACTTCTCGTGTCGTCGTCGTCGAAGCGCCACGTATCAGTGCCGGAACGAGTCTAGCTATGGCGAATTCGTAGAACCGCATCGGATGCAAGGGGTTGTTCGAGTCACTTATGTTCGTCTCGCGTTTGTCTCGCGACAATTCGAACACGCCGCGAAAGATCTTGGAAACCGTCTCGTGTAGCAGACGGTTGGGTTTAAAGGCGAAATTCGCGTTGACGACGGCCGACTCGGATGACGAAGAGGAGTCGTGCGGACTGTAGGGCCATCGCGAGGCCGACACCTTGTCCTCCAAGGTCGTCTCGGTAAAGAGTGCGGTCACGTTCAGGCGGTCGATCGTCTCGATTTCTTCCTCTTTCTTTATCGAAGGATGAGGAGTTCCGAACAAGTCCAGGTTGTGTAACCGAACGGAAAATTTTTCTCTGTAAAAATATTCGGTTTTGCCTTCGGGACGAGCGTAAAGGAGAAGCTTGTACGATACGTACAGGAGATCTCTCGCGAAACTGTCCATCTTGTAGGTCGCGTTATACAACGTCTCTAGTTCGGGGTCCGTGACGTGCTTGAACCATCCGACAAGACGGGGTTGCGGTGCCAAAAGTACTCCCAGGGAGAATAGACGAACGGTACCGTTAGGAAAGGCGCGTCCACGGTGACTTTTACGTTGCGAGTCGCCACGTACATGGGGTACCAGAGGAGCGTGGGCCCCCGAGTCAGTCTCACTCGCTCGGCCTTGAGGACGTATCCGCTCTTGGAAAAGCGAAAGACGGTCCCCGAAATGCAAAAGGTGGGTATGTCTAGAGTGTCGAAGAAACACGACCAAGGATACGTCGACACCGAAGTTCCTTTGCAGTTGGGGCTGTACACGACGTGTACGGACGTCGGAGTGATGGCGTTTACGAGAAACTGAACGAGCATCGGGTCTTTGGGCGGAACCGGCGTGCCCGTGAATATCCTCAGCAGGAGATTGCAATAGTGCGGCACGTAATCGTTTACTATGTAATGGGAAAACTTTGGGTTCTCGGTGGCCAACTTTTTGTACTCGTGCCATTCCCGGGCCGGTACGGAGGGCACGTCGTAGAGAATGCGCCTGGACGCCGGCACCGACGACCCGGAATTGCGCCAGTCGCTCTGATCGCCCACGACCCGGGACACGTGAGAACTGTTATAGGGTATTGAAAAGGGAGTCCCTTGGAAGAAACGATCGTGTACGTTTTGCTTTCGTTGGACTTTCTGCTTATGCTCGTAATGTTGTCTTTTCCATATGACTCGTCCAGGTAACATTTCCGCTAAACCGATTTATTTTTTGTTTGCACGCACGCGAGATCGCGTTTACAATAAAAAATATGAAACCCGTATTTTTTAAATATGCCACTAAATTTGCCGCAAAGCTGTCGCTCGTCGGGTCTGTCACCAAGCGACTCAAGCGGCTGCAGCCGTCGCTGAGACGAACCTACCCGCTAAAGATGATCGCGGACGAGCTACCCGAGCTCAAGCTCATGGGATTCTCCAAAATCTAGGACGTGGCCGGTAGTGCCACGGACTTGCGCGTGACTCTAAAGGCCAACAACGCGGCGGTCGTGGTCAACGGATCGTCCTTCTTCAGGGCCATACGAACCTACAATCCGGGCAAGATCAAGCGGGTGCTGAAGGTGGCGGACGGAGTCATCAACGAATCCTTCGTGGCGAAGCTGGGCGCGAAACACAAGAACGCGGCGGTGTCTTCGGTGCATCAGGCGGCCGACTCGGTCGAGGACACGGTACGCTCTCTGGCTAGCGCGAGCGAAGAGTTGAAGGACGCCGAGATATCTTCAGCACTCGCCAAGTCCAAGAAGGTGGACCCCGGAGCGCTCAAGAAATCCGGAGTGAGCGACGAAGTCATAGATAAATTGCGGAAGATCGAACAGACCGTCGCGAAGAGCGGGGGTAAGCATCTCAGCTTAAAGAGTCGGATGATGATGAAACTCACGAGCGCCGGGATCGCGTTTGTCGCGGTCGGAGTGCCCGTCGGCGCGATACTCGACACGTTGAGGACGGCGAACACGGGATGCCTGCAGTACACCAAGCACAGCGACGGGACCGTGTCCGTCTGTAGGGCCCTGGAATACACGCTGGTGAAAATCAGCAAGAGTAGTCTGACGAAGAAAGCGCCCATAGCACCGTGTCAGACGGTTCATGCACCCAAAGCCGAGCCCGGCGAAGCCCTGCCTTCCAAATCGATCCCCCATGCCGGACGAGAACGGTTGTTCCGCGTTGTGCGACGACAGGTATCTGGTGCCGGATTCCACGAAGAGCCTGAAGAGAGAAATGGGCCTGGACGACAAGGAGGCCGTCGTCGCCTTCAAGTCGCTA
The DNA here is from genome assembly GCA_013358835.2 of Ixodes persulcatus. Taxonomy (NCBI): domain Eukaryota; kingdom Metazoa; phylum Arthropoda; class Arachnida; order Ixodida; family Ixodidae; genus Ixodes; species Ixodes persulcatus. The sequence continues at coordinate 32,580 of JABSTQ010005317.1, forward strand.
AATATCAATCCCTCGGTCACGTACAGGTGTAACAGTCCGTCCCTGGCCGACATTGCCGGAGACGTTCTGTTGGGCACCGCTCAAAACGTCAGCGCTTTCGGAGAGAAAAAATTTAACGCGGTGCCCCTGGCTCTGAAACTGGGGCTCGGCTTCGGAGCGGTGTTGGGCGTCACTCTCTTAGCGGTCGGCGTCAAAAAAAATGATAGACGCTAATAGGGCGCGAAGAAACGACGACGGCGCGGTGCAGCCGATTTCCGTTATAGTTCGAGAGCCGGAATTAGACTATCCGTACGCCACCGGCAACAGAGATAGGTACTACTACTATTCTTATTTAAGTCGTCTATTGGACACCAGGGAGCCGTAAATCTTCGTTCCGGCCACGACGCTGGCGGCGGGAAGTCCCACGGTCTTGATCCAGCGAGCCGTCGACCTCCCCAAGCGCGCGTCGCCTTCCCTGACGAATTCTTGGGCACTCGCCATGGACTCGTACAAGAGACGTTCGATGATATTGCCGCGCGCGCAGCTGGCCAAGGAGGCAGCGCGCGCGTGGCCTAACGGTTATCGCGCTTGCCTCCCACGCGAAAAGCCAGGGTTCGATTCCAGGCCGCGGGGACGCCTTTTTGTTGACATCTAATGTAATGTTCTGGTAAATTCGAGAACCGTGTTGCTTGTTCTAGTTTAGAAAGTTCTTCACGCCGAACCTTCTACGCCGATTATTCCAGAAGCCTACGCGTGTACATAAAGGGGCTTCGCGTGGCGAGCCAAGTCAGTTTCGCCCCAGCGCTCGACTCTGCTGTCTCGCCGACTTCGACGCTCGCGACGCTTTGTTATTATTTTCTATTCCCTTTTTGTTTTGGCACAAGTTCGCCACATTAAACGTTTATTTCTTCCTGTTTATTTATCGTTATTCTGGTCACCACCCGTGACATTCTGGTGGAGGTGCGGGGTACCGCATGTCCGTGCAGCGCACCCCTCCGAGGGCCCGGAGCGCAAGTCCGACAGCAAGCCCACGACGACCCGACGAAGACATTACCAAGACCCGACTAAGTCGCCGCATTCAAGGCCTACAACCGGAGTTTGGACTTTTGCCACCCAGGACCAAGCAGTCAAACAGGCCGACGATGAACAACCAGTCGCCGCAGACCTCGACCGCTCCATCCGTCGTCTTCATGCCTGTCGCCCCACGCAATCCGACGCCATTCCATGGTGAGGCCCATGAGGATGTGGAGGACTGGCTTCAACATTATGAACGCATAGCCCGTCATAACGGTTGGACTGCGGAACAGCGCCTACAAAATCTCTACTTCTCCTTGGAGAAAACTGCAAGAAACTGGTTCGAGAACCATGAGGATTCGCTGACGTCGTGGGATAGCTGCGTCACCGAGCTGAAGCGGACATTCATGAACCAACATCGTAGGCAGCGGGCCGAAGATCTTCTTCAGTCGAGGTTTCAAGCACCCAACGAAAGCGTCACGAGCTTTGTGGAAGACGTTCTGCGGCTGAGTACCCGTGCAGACCCTCAAGCCACCGAGGAGAAAATACTGCGCGTCCTCATGCGGGGCGTGAGGGAAAACATCTTCGGCGGTCTTGTCCGCAGCCCTCCGACGACAGTCGAAGGTTTCGTCACCGAGGCGACGAACATTGAACGTGCCCTTCAATCACGGACCTCCCACTACCAGCGACTTCCTGGCGTCGCTGCCCTCTCGCCTTCTAGCTGCAACAGCCCGGATTTCCGCGAGATCATCCGGGACGTCGTGCGGGAGGAAATTCAGAAGCTTCTACCTGCCGCCGCAAGCCCAGCTTCGCCCTCAATCGCCGAGATTGTCCGGGAAGAAGTTCATCAGGCGCTGCAGCCAGAAGTTCTCGTCGGCGCCACTCCCGAACCGCCGACGCTGAGTTACGCCGCAGCTACTCGACGATCACCGCCCCCAGCTCACCGGTATACGGCGCCACCCCGACGTGAGCCTCCAGCGCCGCAGTATTCCCGACGCCAAGAAGATCGGGCGCACGTCCGCCCAGAACAAGCTGCGCCGCGAAAGACCGACGTGTGGCGGACGGCCGATCGACGCCCGTTGTGCTATCACTGCGGTGAAGCCGGCCACATTTACCGTCGATGCCCCTACAGACAACTGGGGCTGCGCGGGTTCCATCCAAACGACCCACGCCCAAGGTACGACGAACGCCCTCGCGACATCGAGGAGTACCTCCGAAGTTCGCCATCCTCAGCGCTGCCTCTCCGCCGTGAATCCCGCTCACCGTCGCCCAGACGTTCAGCGTCCCCAGTTCCACGACCCCGTCGAGAAAGCCTGTCTCCCCTGCGTCGCCGGGAAAACTAGGCGCGGCAACGCCTGGAGGTGGCGTTGCCGAAGACGACCGAAGTAAAGAGCCTCCAAGAACGACGGAGCGCTCCCACTCTCCCGACGCTGCGCATCGCAACGACGCTCCTGCTTCGGTGTCCAACAACCTCAACGTTATCATCGACGGCCACGACGCGACGGCACTCGTCGACACCGGAGCAGACTACTCCGTTCTGAGTGGGAGGCTCTCCCGCCGCCTTCGAAAAGTCACGACGCCGTGGGATGGACCTCAAATACGAACCGCCGGAGGGCACCTCATCACACCAGTCGGGAGATGCACTGCTCGCGTTGGGATCCACGGTGAGACGTGCCCTGTGAAGTTCGTCGTTCTGCAAGACTGTTCGAGGGACGTTATCCTCGGAATGGACTTCCTCTGCGAGTATGGCGCCGTCATCGACCTCGGGGCAAACCAGTTGACGCTGCGAAAGCCTGTTCTGCCACCGGTGGATGCCAACACGACGTCATCCGCGATCCAAGTTTTAGCCGACCATGTGAATCTGCCGCCGCGGTCAAGTGTTTTCGTCACCGTCATAACCGACACAGCCATGCACGGTGAAGCTCTTCTGGAAGGCAGCGTCCAACTGCTTCTTGAGAAAGGAATCGGCGTCGCACGAGGCGTAATGGATCTCCAAGAAGGACGTGCAACTGTTCTCGTGACAAACTTTCGAGAGGAGCCGCAGCACCTAACGAAGGGCACCACCGTGGGCTACGTCGAGGAGCTTCAGGCGCCAGCCGTGGTCACCGCAATCTCCGAAGAAACCTCGTCGTCACAGCAGAAGAGCACGACAACGCCGCCGCTCGACATCGACCCCGAGCTCCCAGCTCCGAAGCGCCGGCAACTGGTTGATCTCCTCGCCGAATACAGTGACTGTTTTGCCACGACATCGAAAGTTCGCCAAACACCAATGGCGAAACATCGCATTATTACCGACGACGACGCACTCCCTGTCCACCAGTCGCCGTATCGAGTCTCCTTAAAGGAAAGAAAAGTGATTCAAGATCAAGTCCAGGAGATGCTCGACGACGACATCATTCAACCCTCAAGAAGTCCATGGGCGTCCCCGGTCGTACTTGTAAAGAAGAGGGACGGAACCCTGCGGTTCTGCGTGGACTATCGTCGACTGAACGCTGTGACGAAGAAGGACGTCTATCCGCTCCCCCGCATCGACGATACGTTAGACCGATTGCGCCACTCCCGATATTTTTCGTCAATGGACTTGAAGAGTGGTTACTGGCAGATTGAAGTCGACGAACGTGACCGGGAGAAAACTGCCTTTGTCACTCCCGACGGACTGTACGAATTCAAAGTGATGCCGTTCGGACTTTGTACAGCACCAGCCACCTTCCAGCGCGTCATGGACACCGTGCTGGCAGGTCTGAAATGGCAGAGCTGCCTCGTCTACCTGGACGATGTCGTGGTATTCTCACGAGATTTCGACGAACACCTCAGACGACTTCGAGCCGTGCTTCAAGCCATCAAGACCGCCGGCCTGTCACTCAAGCCAACCAAGTGTCGGTTCGCCTATGGGGAACTAAAGTTCCTCGGCCACGTCGTGAACAACAAAGGCGTTCTACCTGACCCCGAGAAGACCCGCGCCGTAGCTGCATTTACGCCGCCGGCTGACAAGAAGGCTGTGAGAAGATTTCTCGGACTCTGTGCCTACTACAGGCGCTTTGTTCGAGACTTCGCCAAGCTGTCCGCACCGCTGACACACCTCACGAAGGACGCCGTAAAGTTCGAGTGGACAGAAGAACACCAGAGGTCATTTGACGAGCTCAAACGAAGACTCCAGACGCCCCCGATTCTCGGCCATTTCGACCAGTTTGCTGAAACCGAGATCCACACCGACGCCAGCAACACCGGACTGGGTGCGGTACTAGTCCAAATGCAGGACGGCGCAGAGCGAGTCATCGCATACGCAAGTAGGACGCTGTCTAACGCGGAGAGGAACTATTCAACTACTGAAAAGGAGTGCCTCGCTGTCGTCTGGGCAATAACAAAGTTTCGCCCATATTTGTATGGAAGTCCTTTTCGCGTGGTCACAGACCACCACTCGCTCTGCTGGCTGGCGAATCTGAAGGACCCCTCCGGACGCCTCGCCCGGTGGAGCCTACGACTGCAGGAGTTCGACATGACCGTGGTGTACAAGTCCGGCCGGAAGCACAATGACGCCGACTGCCTGTCAAGGGCCCCAGTCGAGGCCGCTCCTGCCTGCACCAAAGAGGACGACGATGAGTGTTTCCTCGGCGCTCTCGATGTCAGCGACATGGCAGCACTTCAACGAGATGACCTTGAGCTGCGAGCACTCATCGAGCACCTAGAGGGACAAGGAAGTGCCGTTCCCCGCATTTTTGTACGAACACTGCCAACCTTCTCCCTCCGACGAGGTGTGCTCTACAAGGAGAACTTCAGCGACAACAACACGGCGTGGCTGTTGGTGGTCCCTTCCAGTCTTCGAGAAGAAATTTTTCAAGCCTGCCACGATGACCCGACGGCGGGACACCTTGGCTACAGCAGAACTCTCGCCAGGATACGCGAAAAATACTACTGGCCCAAGCTCGCGAAGACAGTGCACCACTACACCCGATCTTGCCACGAGTGTCAACGACGAAAAAAACCACCGACGAGACCGGCAGGACTTCTTCAGCCTATTGCGCCGCCATCTGCCCCGTTTCAGCAAATTGGAATGGACTTACTTGGGCCATTCCCACCATCGACGCAAGGGAACCGATGGATAATCGTCGCAACCGATTATCTCACACGGTACGCCGAGACAAAAGCTCTTCCATCAGGAACGGCTGTTGAAGTCGCCAAGTTTTTCATCGAGTCCATTGTCCTCCGGCACAGGCGCCCCCGAAGTCTTGATCTCAGACCGTGGATCCTCGTTCATGGCCCAGCTGACACAGGAAGTCCTTCGTCTCAGCCACACCAGCCATCGTCGCACCACGGCGTACCACCCGCAGACCAACGGGCTGACGGAAAGACTCAACAAGACCATCGCCGACATGATCTCCATGTACGTCGACGTGGAGCACAAGACATGGGACGAGGTGTTGCCGTACGTCACATTTGCCTACAACACGGCCGTGCAAGAGACCACCGGGGTGACACCCTTTCAGCTGGTGCATGGCAGGAAAGTAACGACCATGCTCGACGCGATGCTACCCCACGAACCAGCTGACGATGGAAGCCCCGACGCCCAAGTGGTTGCTCAACGAGCCGAAGAAGTTCGCCAGCTCGCCCGACTCCGAATTGAAGATCAACAACGTGTCGACGCTACCCGGTACAACCTTCGTCGTCGGGACGTCCACTTCCAGCCCGGAGACCGGGTATGGGTCTGGACACCGATTCGCCGCCGTGGTCTCAGTGAGAAACTCCTGAAACGGTATTTCGGACCCTACAAGGTACTTCGTCGACTTGGAGATCTGAACTACGAGGTCATGCCCGACGGAACAAGGACATCATCACGCCGCCCACCACGACCTGAAGTCGTCCACGTCGTGCGCCTGAAACCGTACTACGCTCGATAGGACTGTGGACCTTAAGTGTTCCAAACGACTCTTTAATTTACCGTTCTTTTTTTTTGCTTTGTTTTGTTCTGTTTTGCATCGGGGCGATGCACTTTTTAAAAGGGGGAGTAATGCCGCGCGCGCAGCTGGCCAAGGAGGCAGCGCGCGCGTGGCCTAACGGTTATCGCGCTTGCCTCCCACGCGAAAAGCCAGGGTTCGATTCCAGGCCGCGGGGACGCCTTTTTGTTGACATCTAATGTAATGTTCTGGTAAATTCGAGAACCGTGTTGCTTGTTCTAGTTTAGAAAGTTCTTCACGCCGAACCTTCTACGCCGATTATTCCAGAAGCCTACGCGTGTACATAAAGGGGCTTCGCGTGGCGAGCCAAGTCAGTTTCGCCCCAGCGCTCGACTCTGCTGTCTCGCCGACTTCGACGCTCGCGACGCTTTGTTATTATTTTCTATTCCCTTTTTGTTTTGGCACAAGTTCGCCACATTAAACGTTTATTTCTTCCTGTTTATTTATCGTTATTCTGGTCACCACCCGTGACAATATTCTTCAAGTCAACCGGGAGGCGATCCGTACGTTCGCCATCCGCGCCCGTTTCTTCGGCAATGACTTGTTCCATTCTACTGTTTCCCTTGGATCGCCTGTCCGCGTCGGTTATGGCCTCGCCCCTGCTATTTACCTGGAGGGCGTCCAAGTACTCGGCGACGTAGCCGATGAATTCTTCCGTCTGTACGATGGTCGAACTGGGCAGCGGCACGTAGCTCTCCGGGTACACCTCGACCGGGTATTGAGTGGTCGCGACGTCGGCGTTGATTAGGTTATACTTATCCGCTTCTATCGCTTGATCCACCTTTTCGAATAGTTGGTCGATTTTGGTCGGCATGTTGTTGAATCCTCGCGTGTCTATTGCGTCGTATGTGGCGCCCGCGATTCAGACGACGAACATGATGACGCTGGCCACCGCGTTGGCCGTCGAAGCCGCGGTGGCGATGGTCCTCGCGATGCTCGGAGCTATTCCCTGCGCTAATCGAACGAGTATGGCCGTACCGACCCAGGCTCCGATTTTCTTAGCGCCGTACTTAATGGCAATCTTTTGAATGACGGCCCTACTGACTTTGACGGCCAGCTTGGACGCCACGTACTTGCTGATTTTCACGACGAGTCTCTTGACGCGAACTTTGGTCATGTCAAAGGCAATGCCGCCCGCGATCGAAATCGGTATGGCGGAGTACGGAACGCTCATTACTTTCTCGAACTTTTCTTCGCATCGCGTTTGCATCTTTTCGTCGTTTTGATATTCAAAAGAATATATTCGTTAAGAAAAAAAAATGGATTTGTACAAAGCCGTGCAAGACAATTCCAAAAACGCCGCCGTCTCCACCGCAAAGGGGTTTTTACCTCACGGAGTGTTGGAGGCAGCCACCGTGACTTCTTCGCCGTTCGGCTCGAATACGGAAGAAGAAATTTTAGTGAATATATTGAAGAAGCACGTGTCCAAGAGGTCTCCGAACATTTTCAGATTAATATGTCAAACTGGAGTCATGTTGGCTCTAGGCACCATCACCTTTTTCGCCATAAACGACTTGATCAAGGACATTTGTCAAAGTGTAAATATAAAACGCTGTGAGGGAGACTGTAATTGCAAAGATTAATATAAACGGAGAAATAAGGAGATGTATTATTTCGAACGACGAGGAACCTTCGCCGTACTCTTTAACATCACGATGAGCGTCGTTTTTGGTTTGGGCACTTATTTAGCTCTACAGAAGGTGATGGAAATTAAAACTCATAAAAAGGCAGGTTCGGATAAAGAACCGGAAGCTGAGAAGTCCGAAAAGTAATAGGATTTGAAGAAATAAAAAAAAAAAAACTATGGGCGATTTCCCGCCGGATTGGAACACGGTGAAGCAATCGTCAGTTTTCAAAGTTTTTTGTAGCGTCGGTACGGCCGTCTTGTTATCCACGTAAGCCGTCTACGCAATATCGGACGCCGTGAGTAGGCTCTTT
>JABSTQ010005318.1:0-42492 GCA_013358835.2 Ixodes persulcatus
GTGTCGCGCATCATTCTTTCTTTTTTTGGCTCCAAATCTTACGTTCATGTTGTAAACGACCATTTTTTTTATAGGTAATGCGCGCATTTGACCTCGCAAATACCGCAAAACATGCGCTCCAGTGAAATGCAGTTCCAGAGTCAACGCATAGATGGCGCCAATGTGTTATCTTGTCATAAGAGATTTTAAGGGGTTTTGAGGCTCTCGGTTCTAAGAAGTCGCAAGTGTCGGAACAGGCCTTTAGCATGTTTTGGACTGGCTTCTCTGGGATTGGCTTCCTGGCTTGCCTCAAAGCTGACACCACCCTCTTGTTCCTGACAGGTAAAGGCAAAGCAGGTGGCACTGGAGGAACAGCATGTGCAGCTGAAGACATGGGTGTCCCAAGTTGACCGCGCCCTCCAGGCCGGCGACCCCGGGCTGGTGCCAGAGTCACTCCTTCGCGATGACCAGTTCCTCGCCGGACTTCCAGAACCGGAGTACCAGCAGCTGTCCAACACGGTCAGTCACGGAGAACAGAATGTGAGAAGTCTAAAGACCTGTTTTTGGCCACCCATTGGTGATTTTCATTGCATGTCTTTTTTAACCTACTTTCCAAGCTTCGTCTTTAGACGGCCAGGCAGTGTTAATATCCGATTCCCTCGAGAGAGAGAGAGGTGGTGAGAGAACCTACAGCTTTCTGTTCTAGCCGCTAGGTGCCATCGATTTCGCTCAAGACTCCAATAAGCAGTTTGAGATTTTTCTAAATTCAGTGCCCCCATGCATTGAACAGATAGGTACAGTTACCTGATTGTTCCTGCATTATGTTTTACTGGGTCCTACCCCACTGTCGCTTATTAGTATGTGAGCATTTCTTTTATTTATTCGAGGTTCTTGGAAGATTCATGGATAGATGGATGAATGCCCATCCATCCATTCATGGACCTTCCAAAGCACTTTTTCACCCTTGGAAAAGGTGCCTTAAAAGCATTTGTCAGAGGGTTCTTGCCAGCTACAGGTAACACTCGTAATCTGCCCTCGATGAAGAATTATGCTATGCAGCAGAAAACTTCTAGTTGTGTGGTCTATCTTCATTCTGAATTAAGTCTTTTTGCCAAACTCGTTTGCATACCGAATAAAAAATTGCTGTGAAGACATCTAATCTATTGGAAAGGGGTAGCAAGCATGAAGGTTGTGATTCCATCGGTAGAGTAGTGCATACAGTGGTTAATGAAGTTGTGATTGTGCTTCCATTATCTACGTGATTGCTTCCATTAACCGCTTAAGTGCCTTGGACGAGCTGAGCTTGTCGGCCACTTTCTGGCTAAAAATGCCGTGGACGAGCTCAGCTCGTCCAGTGGTTTTTTCGGTAGCCCTCAATTCCACGGAAGAGCTAGGCTCGTTCGAGTAGTTTTGCGGCGCTGATCATAGATGGCAGCACTCGTGTTAGTTGGCAAATATTTTTTTCGCCTCCGCTGATTTTTGTGTAATTAACTTTTCAAATTTTATGTGTACTACTAGAAGAATAACAATTCAAAATAAAAAAAAAAATATGGCATTTTTAGGTTACTTTTGGAAAAACAAATTTGGCACTTAAGGGGTTAAGGAGCACAGCCACCTTTCTCCACTCGTTTCATTGTTGTAGGTGACAAGCTCTTATCTGATTGTCTGACAAGTGGCGAAAGTTTTGGGGAGTTTTAGCGAGTCTGGTTAAATCTTAGAATGAGGCATTGTTGGTGTGGGCAAACGTTAGTGCATTTGGGGAGATTGCTGGAGAATCCCAGCGATGCCGAGGTGGATTTTGAATTGAACCAACTCGTAGGGGAATCACTAGGTATTTTCGTGAGCCACGTTATGTTAAGAGGATTGTTTTATACAAATGGAATGTTGTTGGTATGTCTGTTTTAGAGGATTTGGCTAATTATTGGAGAACCCCAGCAGTCGCAGGAAATGCTAGGAGGTTTTTTGCGGGCCTGCAGTGGTTCTAGAATATCTCGTAAGATTTTTAGGACAGTCTCGCACATCCCAGGCAATTGTTAGGAAATTTCGGAAAGCTGATTGAAGATGTAGGTCCTTTTTTTTTCCCCCTCATGTGATCCGGGCAGCCTATGTTAACTGATCCATAGCAAGCTGGGTTATGCCCAAACTAGCGTTGTTGTTTGTTTTATGCGTGAGTTCCAGGGGTGTCAAGTTCTTGAAATGCATAGCATGTACTATAGGTCCAGCTCTTGGCACCTTTGTGTCCACGGGATGGAGCCTCGATGGTGACATCATGAGTGTGGTGGCCGTCATGGATGATGTCACGATGTTGTGTCCTAGTGTCACGTGACGTAACACTATGAACTATAGTTGCATGGTAATGCAACATTGTGAGTCGTAAGATATGACCCACCCTGACGTCGGATAACATGACCTTACGGAGGACCTATAAATGATTTTGAGTGCCTTTGGGATACATCAGAGATGAGCAGTTTTATTATTGTTGTTGTTGTTGTTGTTGTTGTTTTTTCATAGTTTTGATTATTCCTTTTGTCTAATCTTTGTTTATATTTTAGGTGCTTGGCTTTTCTATTTATTTATCCTTCGACTCAATCTTTTTTTGTTTTTGTTTCTTCAGTTTTTGCATTTGTTTGTTTTTGTTGGTAGAATTGATATTGTTTTACATTTTTTTTTTTTCATTTTAATTTATTTTGGGAATCTAACTTTTTTTATTCATCATTGGATTCAATCTCGTCTCTTTAGTCTTTGCATGCGTCTTTTTTTATTTTTTTGCTAAGAAGTTGCGTTTATTTGTGTTGTTGTTCTTTGTTTTTTGTTTGGCAGGATGGAAGCAGCCACTCTAGCTTTGTCAGTGTGCCCGAGGAAGAAATCAAGGTGATTAATTGATTGATTAGCTGGTGACACACGCATTGCCTTCCTTCAGACTGCCTCGTGTTTTGGCGGCATTCCCTTGGCTCATTCTAAGAATGGGCAGAAACAAAGTATATCCTGACTTTTTGTTTCCGCTTTTCTCAATGCTAATATAAGCTATCGATTGATTTGTTCTTAGTAACCACTCTATGACTATGGTAACTAAATTTAGGAAGGAACTAAAAAAAAAGATGGTGGTGGATTCACTCATGAGACCACATAGATTGTCCGTTTAATTAAAAGAAAGAGTTTTGAGTGATGCAGGAAATAGTGTTAATATAAATGTAGTTTATTTTCAAAAGGTTGCTAAAGATTTTTTGTTAAAGATTACCGTATTTACTCGCAGAATGAACGCACTTTTTTTTTCCGAAAAATCGATGCAAAGTTGGGGGGGGGGGGGCGTTCATTACGCGAAGTAAACTTTTTGCGTCCGTATTTACTCGCACAATGAACGAACCTTTTATCCCGAAAAATTGACTTAACTTCTTATCTCTTTGCGCGCGGCGCGCGACTCCGAAACCAAACTGAGATGCGCAAAAAAAAAAAAAAAAAAGATGCTCCTCTCTATGTTTTTTTTTCTTGCTTCCGTGGTTTTTTTGTTTTTTTTTTCCCCCTCTTTCGCAAGTTGTTTTGTTTGCCCACGCTGCCCATGCATTCGCGACCTCGCTGTACCGGGATAGAAAAGTGTGTTCATTTCGAGAGCTTGTCGCTTCTCTTTCCAAAGTGCGAGGAGGAGGGCAAGATGCCTTCATTATGTGCGCTTTGCTTAGGCAAGGGCTTCTCCATTCTTCTTTCTTATCTCCTTGCGCGCAACGCGCAACCCCGGGACCAAACTGCGCTGTGCAAAAAAGCAAAAAAAAAAGCTCCTCTTTATGTTTTTTCTTTTCTCCTGGTTCTGTCGATTTTTTTTTTTTGCCGCCTTTTGCAAGTTGTTTTGTTTCGCTTTGCTTAGGCGAGGGCTTCTTCGCTTCTCTTTCTTATCTCCTTGCGCGCGGCGCACAACCCAAAGTCCAGACTGAGCTGCGCAAAAAGAAAAAAAAGCTCCTCTCCATGTTTTTTTTTCTTGCTTCCGTTTGATCTTTTTTTTTTTTAATTTTTTAACGCCTTTTTCAAGGCGTTTTTGTTCGCCCACGCTGCCCATGCATTCGCGACCTCGATGCACCAGGATAAAAAAGTGCCTGCCTTCATTTCGCGCGCGTGGGGGGAGGGGGTCAAAATTTTGACGTCTGAGTTGGGGTTGCGTTTAATACGCGAGTGAAAAAAAAAGTCGAAATTTTGAGAGCCGACTTGGGGTGTGCGTTCATTAGGCGAGTGCGTTCATTGTGCGAGTAAATACGGTACTTCTATGCATCTGAGCCTCTTCTTTCTAAGTCTTTAAATTGCTGCCAACATTGTTACAATTGTCGTGCCTTTGAGGCAGTTTGGAATGGCATCAATAGTTATGCTTAATGCTATAATACGAAGCTGCGAGGGCCCATCGTGACCATCTCTCTACCTTGAACCATCTGCAAATAAACTGGTACATAGGAGTAATGGACTTTGTAAGAAGTGTCTTCTGACAGTTTATTCACAAACTACAGCGTGGGCGAAATGGATTGAACACACCTTAAACTGACCGCATAAATCGGTTTCTTAACTTATTGCGCCGGAATTTACGATTGGCAATAAGTGATAACGAGCGATGAGAAACGACAGTTAAAAAGCAAGATGACAATGCATACGGAGACCAAGCCAAACAAAACAGCATGTGGCGACATTGTAGCGCATGTTGGCACACATGATGCGACACTTGACATTTGGACGCACGCTGTTGCGCATTACGTGACACATTACAGTGGGACACGTGCTGTAGCAACACACGATGAATGACACATCTGGCACATGGCATGACACTTGGTGCATCATTTCTTTTGCAGGACGATCCTTTCAAGAGCAAGGACCCCTTCAGTGACATGAATGGCTTCATGGGAGATCCTTTCGCTGGGGAAGACCCTTTCAAAGCTGGTACGACATCAGTCTTGGTCATTACTCGCGGAACATGCGTCACGCCAGTGTGTTTTTGTCTACGGACATGCACGCAATTATATCTGCCTCACTCGTATAGCCTCTCAGCCCAGTTTTCGGGTTCATTTTTTCAGTTATGTTTATTTCAGTCTTTCAGTTCTTCCGAAACTGTGGAGAATGCTTCACTTAAGCACAGGGACGGTCGAGGGATTTTTGGAGCCTGAGGAACTGATGAGGGCACTTGGGGAGCCCTTGTGTTTGCAGAAACTTGAACCTTAGAGTAATGACACTTCACTCGCGGATGGATCGATGGATGGACATTAAAGGCTGTACCCTTTAGAACGGGTGGCATCTTGCACCACCTTCCCTAAAAACCAAACACGCGATTCCTCCCCCTACCCTACTAAGCCAACATCCTTCCTCCGCATATTTGTAGCTGTCACCAGGCAGCGTGGGATGTTGCCAGGAAGTCCTTTAAGAGATTGGGCAAAAACAATTAACCGTTAAGTGCCAAATTTGTTTTTCCAAAAGTAACCTAAAAGTGCCCGATTTTTTTTATTTTGAATTGTTACTCCTCTAGTATTAGACATAAAATTCTAAAAGTTTATTACGCAAAAATCGGTGGAGGCGAAATAAATATTTGCCAACTAATACGAGTGCTGCCATCTATGATCAACGCCGCAAAACTACTCGGACGAGCCTAGCTTGTCCGTGGAATTGAGATCAACCGAAAAAACCACTGGACGAGCTGAGCTCGTCCACGGCATTTTTAGCCAGAAAGTGGCCGACAAGCTCAGCTCGTCGAAGGCACTTAAGGGGTTAAAAACGTTGCCCCCCCCCCCCCCCCCCCCCCCCCCCCATTTTTTGTCGCTGCCATCGTGGCCTGACAGCCTTTTCCGACTTGCCTGCAGAAAATGCAGTTATTACTTTGTCTCCTCTCTCGCTAAAAACAGTTCACAACGGATTGAAACAATGTCTAAACTCCTGTGCACCATTCATAAAAGCCACATTTCAGAATAGTGATCTCCCCGCAGGGGGCACCTGTGAAAGCAGGTGTTTGGAGAGTGGCGTCTCCACGGACCCCGAGCCCCGCAGGGGGCGCCTGCACCTTAGGTGCTAGGTGCTTGGAGAGTAGCGTCACCACGAACCCCAGCCACGTGGGCCACCATACCAGCACGCAGGGGGCACCTACTTTAGTAGGTGCTTGGTGAGTGGCGTCACTACGAACCCCGAGCCATGTGGGTTCGCCCACCCACGTCTGGCTGTGCGTGGCTTAACCCCGTGTCCAGGGAAAAGGGGACCCTGGTGGTTGAGCTGAGCCCTGGGTACGTTTGGACCCTTCGGGTTCCCCCGGGCGCGGCAATATACCGCTACGGCCCCTGCTTTTCGCAGACGGGTGTCCTGGCTTTGCCCGACCAGGATGATTCAGTCAGTCGCCTCTTCTAACCCTTCTTCTTCTTTCACTTTTCCTCCCACCTCTTTCTCTTTTCTTCTGCACTCTCTTCCTTCTTTTTCACCTTCTTAGGCGGCAAGGGCCAACCTTGAGTGGAAGCAGGTCCTGTCCCTGCAACCACACTAGGGTATAGTGCCCGGGCAGCACTGGTAGAGTAATTGTGTCAGCCAAGCCCATCTTGCTATGGCACATTACCTACCCCCGTGTTGGGCTCCGTGGTGGGCAGTGCACCCGGGCACTGAACCTTCCTTCCCATGTTATGGGTTCTCGCGCAAAAACCTCCCTCGATCGGCCCCTGAAAAGGGTCCGCACTGAAGTCCAAGCCACAAAGAAGACACCACCTACACCTGCCAGATTCCCCAAGTTTTTGGTTCTTCACTCTCAAAGTGAGAAACAGCTGTCGAAATTATCTTCATTCCTTGTCGCAAAAACACTCGAAGGTGTTGTCGGAAAGGAATTTAAAGCCAAGAAAATGCCATCGGGTGACCTACTCGTCGAACTCGAATCAAGTGAGCAGAGTGCTGCTCTCCTTGCCTTGAGGTCTGTAGCTGATCATGAAGTAACGGTCACACCTCACTGCACCTTAAACTCCATCCAAGGAGTTATCTCCGAGGATGACCTTCTTGAGACCACTGACACTGAAATAGTTGAGGGCCTTTCTGATCAGGGAGTTATTGCTGCAAGGCACATCTCTTTGCGTCGTGATGGCCACGAACGTAAAACCAAGCATATAGTTTTAACTTTCCAATCCACCACACTTCCTGACGCGGTGAAGGCTGGGTACCTGCACTGCAGGGTTCGGCCCTATGTTTCAAACCCTCCGAGATGCTTCAACTGCCAGAGGTTTGGCCACTGCTCTCAGAACTGCCGTGGTAAGGCCACTTGTGCCAAGTGTGGGAAAAATGGCCCCTCTGCAGATTCTTGCTCTAATGAAGCCCAGTGTGTAAACTGTAGTGAACCACACCCCGTGTATTCTACATCTTGCAAGACATGGAAAGATGAGAAAGAAGTACTTACCTTGAAGGTCAAAGAAAACCTCTTTTACCCGGAAGCGCACCGTCACTTTGCGTTCTTGCACAAGGGTGGCTATGCGCAGGTGGTGCAGTGGGGACCTGCACCACTGAAGGTTGCGGTGGCAACCCAGACGTCCTTTCTGGACTATGGGAAGCCACGGCAGTCCCCCACGCCCCAGCTGAAGATTCAGCTTCCAGGGCGTGCAATCTCGGCTGGTGGGTCTGCTGATTCTCCCAGCCAGAGTGCAAACACTCGTGCTCCTGCGGGAAAACAGCCTCAGCCCTCTCACGTAGAGGGTACGCAGGCTGCTTCCCAAGCTCAGAATGGGCCGGCGGCTACGGCAACCGTCCCTCCTCCGCAATCTCCTTCCAGGGAGAAGGGTCGACACTCTCGCCCACACTCCCTGGATAGAGCATCATCTAAGGAGCAGCATGGCTCTCGTGGCTCTCGTGTCACTCCTGCAGTGCCCAAGGGGAGGAACGGGTGAGTTTGGGCGATGCCCTGCCCAGCACCCCCTCTGCCTCTTTGGCTGGGTCTGGTCATGGACGGGGCCTTGCGCCCCATTCTTTGAGCCTACCCAAACCTGCAGCAAAGGCCTCGCCTCGAGAAGTAAAGGCAATGGATGAGGGCACGGAAGTCTCCATTCATGCGTCTGACCAAGACAACATGGACCGGCAGACTCCTAAGAGTAAACAGAAGAATAAAAAACCTGTCATCCCCCCAAAGTGATGATGTTGATCAATTATTGCCATGAGCGGCAATTTGTAAGTTTTTATGTATTCCCTTCTAGTGTTACAAGTTTAACGTTTTAATTCAATTTTTTTTCTTTCATTATTTTGTTTTTAGAGTCATGGCTAAATTTCATTTTATGCAGTGGAACTGCCGCAGTCTTTCACGTAATAATGACAATGTTAATTTCTTTTTTTTTTTTTTTTTTATGGACGATTTACCTTTGCAGGGGGCACCTGTGAAAGGTGTTTGGAGAGGCGTCTCCACGGACCCCGAGCCATGCGGGTTCGCCCGCCCACGTCTGGCTGTGTGTGGCTTTCCCGTGTCCGGGGAAAAGGGCATCCTGGTGGTTGAGCCGAGCCCGGGGTAGGTTTGGACCCTTCGGGGCCCCCCGGGTGAGGCAATACACCACTTCGGCCCCCGCTTCTCGTAGACGGGTGTCCTGGCTTGGCCCGACAAGGATAATTCAGTCAGTCGCCACTTCTACTATCCCCTCCCTTCTTTGACCCTTGTCTTCTCCTTCTTTTCACTCTTCCTTTTTCAACTCCTTTGGCGGCAAGGGCTAACCTTGGGTGGTGACAGATACTCTCGTCCAGATCCACACTTGGTTACAGTTTCTGGGTAGCGCTAATAGAGTAATGCTTCCAGCAAAGCCATATTTGTTATGGGGTGTTACCTATTCCCTCGTTGGGCTCCGTGGTGGGCGGCGCCCAACGAGGGATAAGACAAAGTTTCATGTGGTTATACACTGCCACTGTATATCATCACGAAATAAGAAGACACTGTTTGCCCAAGTTGTCACTTCACTCGACTGCAGCGATTTTATTTCTTTTTCAATGCCTCTTTCATTGCTGAAAGTGTCGTCAGCACCATTCCTGCTGGCTTCGTGGCCGTCAGCCCCAGCAGGTGCTCAACAAGGGAATAAAAGCCCCTAGCGGCAGGCTGGTAGCACATGTCAACCACCCAGTGCAGGCAGAATGTGACCAGAATCACATGCACTGGGTGGTCGACCTTGAGCAGCTGATTTTCGACCCGCACCATGCAGGGTCCAGGGCTGTCCAGAGCACCGTCCCAGACAACACAAGGGTACTTGGAGAACGTTGGCGCCTGAAATCATAAGTAAAAAAAAAGATCTGTTGGTGCCAAAACATTGAGCTGTTTACATGTCGTAAAGTTCCAAATGCACGCTCACCCCCAAAAGATTGCTGACGTAATTTTCCTGACTAAATATTCATACATTCTGCTGTAATGCCCTGGGTTAAAAGCTCTGAGTTTTGAAACTCGGTAGGTTAGAGGAATGCCGAAATATGGCAGGCCGAGCAGTGCCTCTTTTATCGCAACTGCATGGCCGCAATTAACATATGCAAAGCAAAGAAGTGCCACAGGCGAGTTTCCACAATTTTTTGTTGCCGTTGCTAAGCGTCCCAAAAACATGTGCGGCTCATTTGCCTATTATAAGCGCGATTAAAGATGGTGAGTCTCAGTCCTACAGATGGCGTCACAAAACCCGGCCGAATGTGGTCCAACGACGAACTGCGCCCATCAGCCTATCACGAGCGGTGGCGTCCCATGCGGACGAGCCGCCGACCAGTCCTGCTCTTCCTCATGGAAAGCCCTCGCTCGCGATTGGCTAACGAGCACCGCTCGTTGTTCGACCACATTCAGCCGGGATTGGTGGTGCCATCCGTAGGTCTGAGATTTGCAATCTCTGATCACATTTTATAAAAAAAAGATAAGCTGCACGATTTAATTTTTGTATTTTTCGGATCCCGAGAGCTTGCAGATTGAGTTACAACCATAAAGACCATATCAGAACGCTCCAGAGTGCCCCTTTAAAGCCTCTTTACCGCGCAGCACGCCACCGTCGACACTATGATTAGGGTTTCGTGTCTTCGGTATATACCAAGGAACACTGAGAAGTAACCCCCGAAAGGTTTTTCTCGAAATCGATGAAAACTGAAAAAACACCGAATTGGAACCCCTGCTTGAATAAGGTAAACCCAGTTTCACAGCAATTTACCTTTGTCAGAAGTTTTATTTTCATTAACCCCAAGCTGTACACGAGGCTGCTTTGGAGAAACGCTGTAGATGTGCATTCGCCATTATGGCACAAGTCCCGATAAACCTGTTTCTGGTTGACATCGGAAATGGACACCGAAAAATACAAAATTTAAACACCGAAAGGTCACCTCCCGCTGAGTAGCCACTCAGTTTCCCAGTGTGGGGAGTTGCCGTCAGGTAAAAAAGGAGGGCGCAGCAGGCCTTGTATGCACTGGTGGCACCTCCGACTATTAGACGATTTCTGCTGTTGCTTTCTATGCTGCCGAAAAGGTGGGCAAGTAGAAGCGGCAGAAAGCGGAAGCATTTGTTTGATCATAAATCTCATATCAGCTACTACGTGAGGTGACGTGCTGTGTCGTGAAAGCTCAGCTCCAAAAATGTTTTTCTTGCTTTAAAAGAAATTAATTTTGATAAACCCTTCAGGAACTGAAGACAATAAATGCTTCTATCCAACCCAGTATATTTTAAGCCTTTTCTTGGACTACATAAAAAAAAAATGGCTGATTGTGCGCCACAAGCACACTTTTCCGCAATTTCAGTGTTTTTCTGCAAGGTGTTTGTACGGTTCGTACATATTATATTTGTAGGTAAATAGATACCCTTCTATAATCCTTGCAAGAACAAGAATTCTCAAATTACAGAAAAGTGTGCTTTTGACACAGTCAGCCATTTAGTTTTTCTTTATGTAGTCCAAGTAAAAGCTGAAAATATACTAGGTTGGATAGAAGTGTTTATTGACTTTTGTTCCTGAAAGGTTTATCAAAATTCATTCCTTTGAAAGCAAGAAAAACATTTTTGGAGCTGAGCTCTCCCAACACTACCCATGCAGCGTTGCATCTCAATCCCTCCTCACAGCACAGCATCTCACCTCGCGTAGTAGCTGACATGAGATCTACAGTGAAAACAAAATGCTTCTGCTTTTTTCCACCTCCACTTGTCCGCCTTTTCCTCAGCATAGAAAGCAACGGCGGATATTGTGTGATAGTCAGAAGTGCCACCAGTGCATACCAGGACTGCTGCACCCTCCTTTGTACCCGACGGGAGCTCCCCACACCCGGAAACTCAATGCCTACCCACCGGGCACCGTAACTTCGTACGGACTTGTCCATGAAGAAACACGATTAAGACATAAAAAAATCGTTTCAGTCTTAACCTGTAGCTTCACCCAGTTATAATGTCGACGGTGGCATGCTCTGAGGTGAAGAAGCCTTAAGAGATGGCACTGGGTCGTGGTGTGGAAGCTCAACTACAAAGTTGTTTTTTTGCTTTCAACAAAAATTATTTTGATTAAAGTTTGAGAAACAAAACGAAATCAACGTGTTTGTCAAAACCGCAATGTTTTGTATTTTCACTTGGAGCACCTCAGGATGAAATAAACGTCTGTGTA
Source organism: Ixodes persulcatus (assembly GCA_013358835.2). Taxonomy (NCBI): domain Eukaryota; kingdom Metazoa; phylum Arthropoda; class Arachnida; order Ixodida; family Ixodidae; genus Ixodes; species Ixodes persulcatus. Next base: position 11,535 of record JABSTQ010005318.1, read on the forward strand.
TGCAAAAAACTTTTTCCCAAAATTGTTTTTTTTTTTTTTTGCAAAATATTTAGTTGATTGTTTTGAATTTCTTTTTCATAGATAGTATACCTATAAAGCATCCAATAAACTGTTTTATATTTCTCAAGGATAAGTAAGTACATTTAAAAAAAATAAAGAAGTGTTGTAATTTCCACATTCTCTTTCAATTATAAACAAATGCTTAAAATTTTCAAAATTACACATTCTTAATTGCATTGCAAGCCACAAATTCTGTAAATTATACAAACAAAATTGTGCTGTGTTTCATAAAAATTTGAATTTTTATCAATTATTGAACAGCACCTAGGTTCACATGCTTTCTAAAAGTTTAAATTGCCAACACTTCATGCAAAAAAATTTTTAGACCAAAATATTTCAGGGAGTCTATTTACATTTTAGAAAATCGGAGAGGATCAGGCAGGATGCCTGGGATGTTTAGCATGGAATGACCCTCAACAGAAAACACGTGGTCCGTATACCAGTTACACGCACACCAGTTCCACACGGCAGCTTGTCAACAGCCACGGAGGCTTTTCAGAGGCTTTTAGCACCCATAGTATTCGCCACCATCCGCTAGGCGACGCCAAGCACATAGCCTGGGGGGGAGCGATGGGGCCAGGCCCCCCCCCCCCCCCCCCCTTTTCCCAAAATTTTCCGTTTTGCTGGGGCCTGCTCTCCTCCTCTCCTCCCCCCCCCCCTCCCCCCCCCCAAAATCCTGGCTACGTGCCTGGGGGATGCAAGCTGTCGCCCGATACAGGGATGCTCATTCGCATGTGTTCTAACAAATGATGCGGCATACACACAGGGGCTGCTGGCCAGTCATACTAACAACTTTAAAGTCAAGTATAGAACGCTAAGCTCCATTTCACCTTAAAATGGATTGTAGCAGATACTATGAGTCAGTGCATCCAGCCTGATGTCGAGAATGTGTCATGTGACGTCAGAGTCGCGCTGTGTGGAGCGCTAAGTAACATGACACCATTGCTCTGCCGGATTGGTCCACCGTAAGGTGACACGGAATATAGTTTTCTGGATCTGTGACCTGCAGTACCCGCCCTTGTACAGCGCACGCATCCGTAACATGTTCCAGCATGTTGACTGCTTTTTTCTTCAAAACTGTGCTTACATCATCCGAAAGTTTGCCCACATTTTTCAGTGTTCGTCTATTCACGAGGAGTAGGCGTGCCTTGGCAGCTTTATGGTAGTTCAAATAGCAGTCAATGAGTTAAAGTTGCAATTGGGTGTCCGAAGCTACCCAAAATGCTTTGAAATAGAAGCCTTTAACCATGTACTCACATTACTAGAGTATACTCAGCTTAACGAGTGAGGGGAACACTATTTTTTGCTTTGTAACAAGAAACAGAGCCTTTCCGAAATTGCTACTGGTAACAGCGAGATGCTGCGTTTGATGATGTTGGCCAAGTATGAAAATTGTTTTCCCTCTTAAGAATGTGGCTTTATTGGGATTAGATATTTATACGAAAATCTAACAATTACACGAGCAGCTGCAGAAATGGGAGAATATTGTAATAGTGACAGCCTATCAGACCAGCCATCCTATACACATGCATGGTATGCCTGATGTACCATGTTCGAACAAACTATCATATAAATGGGAGGAATGGGAGGAATGGGTGCATTGTGGTTCACGAATTCATTACGAGTAATAAAATAAAGGTAGCCGTGAAAGCACCGCTGCACAGGTTTGCATTACTGTGTCCTTGAGAAATGCATCCGGCCTCTCCCTCACGGTCCGTGGCAGCAAGAGCAGGAAGGCCAGGGTGGTCATCAGTGCAATGGGAACAAAGCAGCAAACAATAAATTATAAAGAGCCATAGAATAATGCAGAAGGTAAAACCCAGAAAACCTTCTCTTCTCTCATGGCGCGGGTGGGCGATGTTGAGGAAAGACCGCGCAGAGAAAGAGAGAGCCCTAACTGACCCGCCAATCATGGCGCGACATGACATGTGCGGCCTTGAGCGCCTGCCTTGTCATCTGCTACCGAGAACTTCAAAACAGCTGTTCTGAAACGTTTCATCTGTTATGCTGAATTGCTCCCCCCTTCCCCACATGCACTGTTACTAACTAAGCGCTCTCGCATTGTTGCACAATTTGGCTGAAACGGCGGCCTTCCTCTCTCCTCATCGCTCGATCCCAACATTACCACCTCTCCTCACCACTGATCATCATCATGCCCGCACTGCAAGAACATGCTGCAGTTATCGTTTCCACTTTGCACACTGTGGGCGAAAAGGCACCAATTCTTCATTCTTCTCTCACATTTCTGACACTCAGTGTCGCATGCCCCTGCCTTCTCCAACATCTCAAAAGTGGTCTTGTCCGCCTTCTTCGCTGCCACGTCGAGCACAGTGTTGACCTGTTTTTCTGCCACCGCAATGATTGTCTGGACTGGTGGTTCCCCACCAAACCTTTCCAATTCCCGAAAGATCTGAAATACTCAGAAAAAAAATAATGCAAAATTTTTACCTAGGGGCAAGTGCTCATGGCTGTAGTCGTCCTGCAACATCATGCACAATGATCTGCTCATGATGAAGGTTGCCCCCTATTGAGTCCCACAATAGACAACTTGCAAAAATCCCAAAAGGCCACGTGCGAAGTGCTGTCACCTCAACCTTCCTATGGCCTTGCTGCTTGTCTCTCCTTGCCTGCTTAACAACTCTTCATTATTGGCTATGGCAAGTCTGCGATAGTGCATGTCCTTTGTCACCGGCGGAAGGTGCTGCAGCTTTGCAAAGAGTCTGCTGCACTCATCCATGCAAAAAGAATGTCAAAACGAATCTACAACATTTCTAAATGCAACATAAATGTTGCATTTAGAAATGTTGCAGATCTGCGAAGCTGACCCTGATAACCTCTTTTATTTGCCTGAACATTATGGGTAAGTTTAGGGTGTGCCATTATGATACTGCCACAGAGGAACAATGCAAACAATGGAAGCATGTGGCTTCACTACCATAAAAAAGCCGAAGAAACAGTTGTCATTGATGAGGCTGTTGAAGAGCCTCATTCGGGTAGCTTGGTAGCTTTGCTTTGCCGTCATGAGCTAGGGCGTGCAGCCAATGCCTGTGCAGCTGTATTTTTCACGGTTATCTATTTTATTGCGTTTATTATCAAGCTGATTGTCATGGCCATCGTTCGCTGCCCAAGATGTGCATTCAAAGGGACATCAATCAAACGAGTGGTGAGCCACCTTAAAACTCATAGCTGTGAGTCCGATTTCCACGTGACATGTGGGATAGAAAACTGCGCGTCGTCGTTTCGGCGTTGCTTTGCCTTCAAGAAGCACGTCTACCGCATGCACAGGGCGGTTGCGGAAATAAAGTCAACCTCAATGGGACGCTCTACGGAAGGCAGATCCGAGCAAGGTACCCCAACCTCATCGGAAGAATGAAACGTCGACAGTGAGGACTCCCCTAGCAGTGGTGGTGTTACTGACATCAGGGAGCAGCTTGTTCTCTTCTACCTGAAAAGCACGGAGAAGTTGAAACTGGTCTTCACCACAGCAGATGAGATTTTCACGGTAATGAGATCTCTCGTACACCAGATTCTGGATGGCCACACTCGGCAAACTTTGAAGCTGCTTGTGGAGGAAAATGTGGCACCGTCCACCGTGGAAAACCTGGGATCACTTCTAAGTGCATCGGACATTGTTGAACAATTTTTCTCAGGCTTGGGGAGCACTCATCCAAGGAAAAAGTACATTGCCGAACATTTTCCATACACAGAAGTGACCGAGGTGGCTCTTCAAGAAGAAGTGACTGAGGAGGCTCTTCAAGAAGAAGGGACTAGCTGGCTCTTCAAGAAGTAGGCAGCTCCAACGACACTGTCTGCTACATTCCAGTTCAGAAGCTCCTGACAAGTTTCCTGCAATCTGATGACCTGCTCGAATGCTTCACGCAGCCTCTGTCAATGTCACCGGACGTGCTTTCAAATTTCGACGATTGCGATTTTCTTGGTCAACGTCACCAGTTCGCTCAAGATGTCAGCCACAACACAATATTCCTGCTCTTGTACACTGATGAGGTGGAGATCACTAACCCCCTTGGCAGTGCTGCTGGACAGCACACAATTCTAGGAGTGTACTTCACAATTTTGAACCTGCATCCTCGCTACCGCTCCAAGCTTAATGCTATTCACCTTTTACTCCTTGTGGAGTATCAGGTTGTTGTGCGGCACGGCCTTGGGAAAGTACTGGCCCTCCTGGTGAAAGACTTGAACACTCTTCATGAACACGGCATTGATGCCAGCTAGGAACTTGCACTTCAACATAGTAACGGTGGCATTCACTGGTGACAACCTCTCCATGCACCGTCTAGCAGGGCTCCAGTGTTGTTTCAGTAGAGGCCGGATCTCTCGGTACTGCCTAGCCCTATACGACCAACTGGGAGAGCTACATGGAACAGATGACTGCATTTAAAGAACAAGCCAAGCACACAAGAGCCACCTTGAAGCTTTTGTCTTGGACCCATCAGCAAATGGGCCCCTCTATGGAATCTGATATCTCCCCTCTGCAAGGACTGAGCAACTTTGACATTATTGAGCAGCTGCCACCTGATGTCATGCATGACGTTTTCGAGGGTGGTATTGCGCGCGTCCTTCGGCATGTCCTGCGTGGCTTGGTCCGTGATAGAGTGCTGTCCAAGAAGGACCTTGACAGAGTGATAGATTTCAAGTATGGATTCCATGATAAAACATCTGCACCTGTCGAAATCAGGGATGCCTTCCTCACTGGTGAGGCCAACCTGAAAGGAACGGCTAGCCAGAAGTGGTGCCTCTTCCGGCTACTGCCACAGATCCTTGGAGACTCTGTCCCTGAAGGCAATGTTCATTGTGTACCTGGCATATCGACATGTCGTCGATATCATCCTTGCCGAGAGGATTCCTAAGAACTGTATTCCTTACCTGCAAGTGAAAGTTGAAGAGTTCTTGGAGATGTACACCACACAGTATCCAGATGCTAGTGACACCCAAACTCCATTACCTGCTACATTACCCTAAGTTTATACAGAAGTTTGGGCCCCCTTGTCGCTTTTGGTGCATGCGCTTTGAAGCCAAACATTCCTATTTCAAAGCTCTCGCCTCCAAAGTGAAGAACTTTCGTAACATTTGTTTGACACTGGCAACTCGACATCAGCTTCTCCAGGCCTAAGAGCTTTCTGGGAGGGTGTTGGATTCTTCCCTCGAGACAACTGGATCAAGGCCACTTCAGGTCGAAAAGCTGCCGGTAGAGCAACAAGTTGCTATTGCCATGATGACACCAGAGAGGGAGCTTTCCTCTGTGAAGATCGCAAGCGTTGACAATTGCCACTACCGCCTGGGTGATGTGTTCGTTCTTGAGGTGCAACCGGACATTCCTCAGTTTTTGAGGATTGAGAAGCTTCTTGTCCTCAGCAGTTCCTTAATGCTGGCTGTGCCAGAGCCTTGCAACACTGCGTTGTTGTAAGCACAGGTGCTCCTACATTGTGAGAGAAGGTAATGACTGTGTTGCAATAATGGCATGTCACGTGTCTGACTTTTATCCACTTGATCTTTACCACTGTGCTGACTTCTGTGAGGTGGCACCCCATCATGCCATTTTGGATTAATTCCGCTAACAGCTGGCCCCACATGTTTGGTTATGGTATTCAGATGTACTCAGTGTTGCTATGGCTGGCTGCACAACACTTGTTTTGTTTGGTTGTGGCCTTTTGTCCTTTTGTTCTTTCAGCTTGCGGTAGCAAGGGGTTGCAAGTATCTTTACCGCGTGGTTTAGCCTATTTCGTGATGCATGTATTTATGTTTTGTGTTAGGTTCTGAGGCTGGTCACACCCATTTTGGTGAACTTCTGTTTTTGTTGCTGGGGCTTTGCTAAAGGTTTCTACCTGAGTGGTTAAAAGGTATTATTTTGTGTCGTATCACTTGGGCCCTTCTGTGAATTGTGTGTATATTTTTGTCCCTTTGCTTGAAGTTACAGAATTGCCGTTCCGTGTATCATGTTTTCTTTTCTAATGCAACATCATTGTCAGCCATTGCAACATTAAACTCTACCTGCTCACCTGTACTTTAGCTTTATAGTCCAGGCTTTGTTGTTTATTGACAAGCAGAACTTCATAACCTTAATTTCGGTAATAAAAATTTTGTTTATCATTGACTGATAAACTGCACTTACTTGAATTATTCCCACTACACTGTTTATGAAGAGGGTTCCGTGTTTTTGGTGCTTTCTTTTATTCAGATTTGGGGTTGTTTTATCGGTAAAACGTTGTTTTATCGGTAAAACGTCATAAATGGGGGAGGGGGGAGAGGGGGTCCCAACAAAAGTGAGGATATCAGGTTTGGGGGGGGGGGGGGGGGGGGGGCCCTGGGCTATGAGCTGCCCCCCTCCACACCCCAAAGAAGAAACAAAAATGTTCTTTAGGTTACTATTCCTAACATTCAAGCCAAATAAGGAATTAGTCTGATAATTCCATGAGATAAGTGTCGATATGTCACAAACAATATTTGACTGAATGATATGAGAAGCATTTTGCTAAATTCACGACTGCAAATCTGTGCAGTAAAAACATCTGAATAGAAGAAAAAAAAGGCTGAATGCACTAACTGGCCTCTCGCTGCAGATAACGAGTTTCTCACTTGCCTGCTGAAAAAAAAAGTATATCTAGCCATGATGCACACATTATTCCGTGATCGGCACGCGAAGATATCCCGTGATCGGGACGCGAAGGCCGACGTATCCGAAGACGATACATCAAGCTTTGTCAGGTCTGAGGTAATTACTGCGATGCATTCGTGGTTACTGGAGACAGAGAAAGCGTTACTATTGTTTTTTCGCGCAAAATATGGAATTGTTACAAACAATTTTTCAGAACGATCATGGGACGACTCTCCCACATCCTTGGGCTTACCGCTTCCCGGTTCCGTCACCGAGCAAAGAGCAATCTTGTAATGTAGCGGCGGTAAATATCTCGTATGCTGATTGTGCCGTTCAGAGCCACGCGTGAACGAGGTTCGGTAATAATCCTCGCACCGGCGATCACGCAAACTTCGCCGTTTTGTTGCTACATCACGCACAGCACCAATGCTTACTCCCGAACACAAGTATCACGGAGACGGGGGAAATTTCCTACCTTTTCCAACTCCCGATAGAGGGCGTGTCATGCAAAATGAGCCAAAGGGGGGAACAGCCCCAATTTTCTCCCTTTTTCTCCCCTTTTTTTTAGTGTGAAGCAAATAATATCCATTTTAGAAAAAAAAAAGAATTGTAAGTTGCATTGTGTCTTTTCTTTCTTCCTCGTCCGTGTCTCGTTGCGCTTTTTAAATACTAAGAATCATATGTTCACCACACTCAAACATTTCTAGGTTATCATGACAAAATAAATTCCACCAAAACTCGTACCATTAAACTTGTGCTCATACACTGACCGCGATACCTCTCATTCTGAGTACCAAACGATGTCTATAACTGAGTAACAAAAGATGTCTAATTTTGACAATTTTGATTTCTTAGAGTCAATGCGGTATGTTTATTTTTCAAAAAAGAATGCTGGAGAAAGAACGTCTAGGAAAGTGATATGTGTGGAGAGGTCCCGAGCAAAGTTGCAGGGCCTTCCCACTCAGGTAGGCCACCTTATTTTACTGAAAAGGGGACAAAACACTTTATTTTACGAGGCTATGAACAAATGTGAGAATAAAAACATGTGCATTGCCAAACAATCTCCGAAAATAATAAAATCCAGTCGGGCTTTTACAACTGGAAGTACCCGAATTTCAAGTTTCTTTTCAAATATCCCCGAATCAGCAATATTTTTACAGGATCATATTCATCAAATTTTTGCGACATCCATTTTAGAACACAAATTCATGTGAGTAACTGATCTTAAATGCACAAGCCAGTATCTTAGTTCACCAATTGAAGGGGAACTTTGGAGTTCAAGCTGTTTAAAATGGTCTTGGAGGTGAAAATGGGTAGTACGGGGGGGCAGGAGCCCTGTTATGCAGCTTTATACAGCTCTCTGTCTTCTCCCCCTCAAGATCATTATTATTATGATTTAAGCAGCCTCAAACATGTATGTCTGATCAACACAACATAAAAACAGACTTCCTTCGACTTTAAGGGCAACACACTTCTTGGCTGAGAATGCATTTACCTTCACGATACGATTGGTCAATTGCACGCAAGAAAAGTTTCTGGTCATAAGCACCGATTGATATCTGGTTCCACGTGGCATCGCTAATCAGTGAAGAAACAACACTTACAGCGTGTACTTCGACATAATCGGTGTCGACGCCACCCGAGTCACTTTTGGTCGTCGCCCGTGTTAGCATGTCGGCCAGGATGAGTTGCTTTCCTGGAAAATATCTCATTTCAATGTCGTAGCGCAGCAGCCATAAAAAAAAACGTTGCAACCTTGGCGGCATGTCGCCGATCGCTTTCTGTGATATAGCAATTAAAGGACGATGATCCGTCTCAACTATAATCCTCCGGCCGTACACAAAGTGTGTAAATTTTTCACATTCAAACACGACGGCCATCGTTTCCTTTTATATCTGCGAATAGCGCTGCTGCGTGTCTGTGAGCGTTCGCGAAGCATACGCTACCGGCTTCTACGTGCCGTCGTGACTCTGCATCAACGCCGCACCGATCCCGTTTTGCGACGCATCACATGAAACCTTTGTTGGTCTAGAGGGGTCGAATATTGATAGCAGCGGCTGCTTGCTCAGACTTTCACACAACTGCTTCCATTCTGCAGCATGATTGGCCGTCCATTCAAAAACAGAATCTTGCTTGATCAAGCTTCTAAGGCTCTGAGATAAAGACGGTAGGAACTTGCTGAAATAATTAACAACGCCTAGCAATCTTTGAACCGCGAGCTTGTCCGCTGGCGCCGCTAGCTCCGTCACGCATTTGATCAGGGACGGGCATGGCCTTATGCCTTCTTCGTCGATAACGTCTCCGAGAAACTCGATTTTCTCGACGCCGATAGCGCATTTATTTGGGTTGAAAGTTAGTCCGGCGCGTTCGGCTCCTCGCAGCACTGAGGTTAGGCGTTCGTCGTGCTCTCGTCTTGACGAGCCCCACACTAGTATATCGTCGACGTATACTCTGACGCCAGGAAGAGCTTCAAAAATTTCGTTTATAGTTTTCTGGAAAACTTCGGAAGCAGACGATATACCGAAAGGTAGTCGTAGGTAGCGGTAACGGCCAAAGGGCGTTGCGAAAGTGCAAATCCTGGACGTTTGGTCATCCAAAGGGATTTGATGGAATCCTGAATTCGCATCGAGGCACGTGAACACTCTTGCTCCTGACAGCTCGGCTTCTATATCTTCCCGCCGCGGCATGATGTAATGTTCCCTTTTTATGCATTCGTTTATTTTCCTGGGGTCGATGCATACCCGTATCTTTCGGTCCTTCTTTCGAACAATGACGAGTGGACTTACCCAATCTGTATGCTCGGTGACCTTCACCACGACGCCTGCGCGCTCCATGCGTTCCAGTTCCTTTCGGAGTGGTTCCTGCAGGGCTAGCGGTACACGTCGCGCCGTTTGGACCACTGGTGTGGTTCCGTCCCGCAGAACCATTCAGTAGACTCGCTGGACGCAGCCGGTGCCAGTGAACAGATGGCGAAAATCTATGATTCCTTCGGAGTTGCTCCTCGTCACGCTTTGTACTCGAGACAGCAGTGCAAGGTGCTCGCTGGCTTGTAGCCCGAGGATGGCTTGGTGTCCCTTGCGTACTACAAAGAAGTCGAGGATAGCAGTTCGGTCGTCCAGTGCCACTTCTGCTCTCATAACACCCACATGCTTAATTACGCCCCCGCCATAAGAACGCAATACTGCACTGCTGGGCTTCAGTGGCGGCTTTGGATGCATTTTGCAATATGTTCCAAAGGGCAGTAAGTTAGCCTGTGCTCCTGTGTCGACCTTCAGCTCAACTGACAAGTTCTTTACTCGTGCTTGAACTATCCAGTCACGCTGGTTCATGGCGCTTCTCGACGACACATCCAGAACCTCGAAGTCGTCTTCGGAGTCTTGTAGCTCGCCGACCTGAGTGGACGTTCTGCAGAACTTGGCGAAGTGATTCTGCTTTTGGCACTTTTTGCAGGTCAGCCCGAATGCTGGGCAGCTTCGAGGCGCGTGCGTCCGTCCGCACTTGTCACAGTTGAAGACCTTGGGCTGCTTTTTTTCGTGGCTCACGCTTGTCTTGTGGACTGAATCCACTTGCTTCTGCTCCCGGGCCCAGACTTTTTTGTGTGCTTCTGATACTTCAGCCGCCTTGCAGACTTGTTCGGCTTTTCTGTTAGGTCAAACTGTTGTCCCTGAGTAGCTTTTGTTGAACCTTGTCGTCGTTGGTTCCGTAAACAATTTGGTCCCTTATCATAGAGTCCATTTGCGCATCAAAGTTGCACAGTCGTGCCTGCTTCTTCAGCTCTCAAGAAGTGTTCAAAAGGCTCACCCGGGGATTCTACTTTGTTCCGGAACACGTAGCGTTCATGTACTTCGTTGTGCTGAGTGGCGCAGTACTCTTCAAATTTCTTGACGACAGTAGCATAGTCGGCGTTGCTCTCGTCTTCTGCGAAGTTGAACGTATTAAATATCTCGATCGCTTCCTCGCCTGCAATGCTTAGGAGAAGTGCTGCTTTTGATGACTCAGGTCGAGGCTTGCCACTAGGTTTCGAAGCGGCCAGGAAGAGTTCGAACCTTTGCTTGAATATCCGCCAGTTCTTGCTTATTTCCCCTGTCGTGCTGAGCGAACCCGGCGGCTTCACGAAATTCCATGATTGTACTGGCTCTTGTGGCGGCGTCTGTCGTTCTTCAACGAAGTGCGTGGCTCGGCTGGGCACTTCTGACACCATGTATCGTCTAGTATTGCCGATAAGACATGACGGGCCGGGTGTGGGGGAGCAAGGAACCAGAACCTCTTCCTTTTTATTTTTCACGCCTTATCGGTTCGCTTTATGCAGCACGCGCAAGATCCGATACATCGACGACCGAAGAGGTGGCCACGTACGCTGCAGCAGCAGCATCAGTGGAAGTGGAGGCACTGGCATGCGTCTGCAGTTGCGTTGCCATTCTGCGAATGCCACCAGATGTTGTAAATATTAATAAATTCTTTTTACTTTTAAAACTTTGGTTTGAAGTTTTTGCAGCAAGTGCAACATGTGTGATGCTTGGTTTACATTCTTCTTCTGTAACCATCTTGAAAGAGATTAACAGTAGGCTCGTTCGATTTACCTACATCTCCTGCACCAGCTTCACTCGGTGAACACCTAGATGCTATTTAAGAGTGCAGCCTGTCTTAAAATACAAGCTGGGAACACTGCCTTGAACTTTTCTGCATCGAATCTTTTCTGCAACGGTGCAGGCTGGCGCAGATAAATCGAACGAGCCCAGCATTGGTAGATTTATAAAAGCAAAAAGAAAGAAAAAAAATTAAATGACGTACCGCGGAGTATGCTAAGTTGGTTGCGGCGGCGGTGTCCCGTAACGCAGACGCGTCGCTTCGTTCGGCGGCTGTGAGCTTCTGACGTGAGGGTGCCGCTCTCCGGACGGCCGTTGCCTTGTACTTGTAGTGAAATTCTCTTGTCAGATCGGCGATCTCCTGGAGGAGGTGTTCTTTTTCGCTATATTGCTCCTCGGTGCCTGACCTGCGACAGAGTAGCAACTGAGCTCGACCTGGTGATCAGATCAACGCACACACTTTTAACGCCGCATTGCGCATTGCTTTAAATAATCTTTAGCAGTAAATGGAGCAGTACACTCTTGGCGCGATCCTCTGCAGCAAACTGCGCGAGCAGCAGATCGAGGCGGTCGCGTACCGCTCGCGCGCTAAAACTTTTGCCGGTGGCTGAAAGAAAGTTGTTTGCGATTTGGGCACATCTCGATGGGTCCTCAAACGGGTTGAGAGCGTGAACTTGTTGTAACAGCGAAATGTCATCTTTCGCAGAAAAGCGCAGTCGCGAGGATGCTGCTGCCGCTGCTGCTGCTGCCTTCTGAGCCGCCATTTGCCTATTCCCGCCGGATTAGAACACGGAGCAGGAGCAGGAGAACAGACATGCCTTTAATGCCACGACATGGTGTGGCATTGGGCTCTGCTTTCTCGGCGTTCATCTGAAAAGATGGATGCATTCTCGTAGTCTCATTGCTTGAGACTGGGTACACGCGGCAATGGCCTTTTCCTTTCACAACTTCCCCTTTGTGTTCTCACCATGCACACCCATATGCTCTGTTAAACTGTGTCATGTTCATAACCATGGATGTGGTTACAGTATCCACTGAACACGGCCCAGGAAACACATGGGTGTGCATGGTGTTACCACTTGGAGCAGTCCATGTTAACCCATCCGAGGTAAGGCGGTTCATCTCCTCAACAAAGGGCTTCAGAAAACAACTCATGTCGGGCTTTTGGGCTCCAAACATAACCCAGCTAACATAACAGAGTTGGTTCGTTACTTCTGCGACAGTTCGTTCACCTACAGCTGGAGGGGCCAGGCACTGAACTTCGATGACTCATAAAGAGGTGCACCATCAGTGTTTCATGTGACACTGATGTCGCTTGGTGTCAGGGGCAACTCATTGTAGGCCTTGCTAAATGTGATGTCCCCAGCATCAAGCGACACCTTCTTTGGTTTTAGCGACACTGAGCTTTTTGGATCCTCTATGATGTCACGGCATTGACTTTCAATGTCAAGTGTAATAAAAAAGTGCCGTTTTTCGTCAAGTTCGAAATTGTGTGCCTGCTTTCATAATCAGAACAGAGGATGTCATTGTCCTCATCGTTGGGAGCTCCAAGGTACAGCACAGTATCTAGGCAGTAGAAATGAAGATTAGCTAGCTTTTTACACCCTGAAAACTGCTTATAAAACAGATACTTTGACAATGGAAACAATGTTCCTTCCGGCAGATGTGCTTCAATCACCTGAAGCAGGCTTTCGGTCGCTTCTTTTGTACCATGGTGGCGCAGGCTATGGTCCATTACCATCAGGAGGCTTTCACCTTGGCTGGTTCCACAGCCAGGATAGAGCTTGTCATCCTGGAAAAGGGGAAGAAGCACTACTATATATTACAGCATTTCTACTATTACTGCTGAGCTCCTTGCACTCCATCGCGATATCCTTTCTCTTTTGAGCATCACGATTTAGGACATGCGTTGTTTCGTCGAAAACATTAGTTTTTTTTTCAGTGTTAATCGTAAAAAAGAAATGTAAATATCGCCAAATGCCTCAACAAAACAAAATGTTAGAGAGAGAGAGAGAGAAAAAAAAAGGTCAGCCCACATTGGGGATTGAACCCGGGTCCGCTGCAAATGAGGCAGACGCGTTACCACACTGCTGCGCTACAGCTTCGAAAAGCTTGTTTTGACAGTCGGTTTCATACGAGAACCAAAAAGTTTCGTGTCGTGTGTATAGCCACTTCGGTCGACGTGCACGACGTCGTGCGTACAGCCTTAGTCAACACATCAAATTTCGCTTCTGGTGTTGGAGCTCGGAGTGAGAATTTTGCTAGCTCATGCTGTGTCGTGTAGTGTTCATCAACAAGAACAGAAAAGGACTTGGTATGTGGCCCTGCCATACCAACATTCACCACCATGACCAAAGCTATTCGATGTACTCCAATTAGCATTGGTGTTATGTATCCCACAGTTTAAGAAGCCGTGTCTTAAAAAGAAATATATAGACGTAGCATACCACACTGGCTATTGTATCATAAAATAGTGTTCATAAGCATGTCTACAATTTAGTTTCTCTAAGACTTCCAGCTTGTATTATTAGGGCAGAAACATTAACGGGAACCAACTTCAAACACGTGCACGTAGGACTCCTCAGTCCTGCTTGTGGCTTGGATGTAGATCAGGGTCAGCATCTTCTGTGCATTGGCTGCGATGCCACGCCAGCCGTGAAGGGTGTAAAGTTGTGTGTAGATCTTCGGTGTCCCAAATAATGTTTCATCACCGAGCACAGTTGTGCTGTCACACAGGAGCTTTATGTTCTCTGCTGTGCCAAAGATGAGGAAGTGTGTCTTGTGCCGACTCTTCGTACAGCAGGAAGTCCTGGCCGTCCAGGGTCTGGTCGTAGGGGCTCACAATGTCACAATGTTGACATCCTCGGCACAGGTCGGTTCAGCAGGACGCATGGCATTTCGGGCCCTCCTTATTGTTTGGAGCAGCGCCCTGCGGCTGGGCAACGCCAGGGCGACCTCATTGTCCATCGTTGCAAACTTATTCTGCAGGGCATAATGTTATCACATTTATCACATGTTGGCAAGAAATCTTTACAGGCGGGAGAAACGTTATAAGAATAATAATACTCGGAGCTTTAATCTGTCCCAAATAGCTTTAGGTCTTTAGCAGGTTTAGACTTGCACGTAGTGAAAGACAAGTAGGACCGACATTTGTACATACTGCACAATGAGCATTACTATAACACTGTTCTTGAAATTTGCAAAAGTGCAAAAAAAAGTCTATGTCAGGGTTAAAAATCTTGTCATACATGAGCTGCATTCATAGGAGAAAGTTGTAGATCTATTTTGTTGCTGCAGAACATGAATTGATGTTTTACTCAATAACGCGGGGGAATCGATAACAGTGTTGAGCAACTTATGTTAGTACGCCGTGTCATGAGCTGGTCGTCTATCCGTATGATGCAAAAGGTCAAGAGTATCCAAAAGACTCGCGTAATTATAAAAAAAAACTCCGTTAAATGTGGCAATCATAGACAGTTCTTACAAATTTTCTCTGTCTGTACTAACTATAACCTGAATGTTTGAGTGACGCTTAGGGAATTCCATAGCATATAGTTATAGTTTCACACCGTTGCTTAGATCCCTAACTTCAGAACAGAAAATCGGGTGAACTGGCAGTTTGCACTTGCTTTTATTTCAAGGGGACCATCAAAACATTTTCACTTCGAAAAGAATAATTATTGTTTGATTTGTGAAATATACAGGGCGGTGTTTTTTTTTATTGTTTACAGAATTTAATCAAATAGGAACTGGTAGCTATCTGGATGCTGTTTTCAATGTACTTCTGTGGGGCTCAATGTACTTTTGTGGGGCTGTAAAAAGTGCCCGCGCATACTTTTTACATGCAGTACTTAATTTTTTTTTTTTTTTTAAATTTGTTAATTGGACTTCGAACAGCTCAGTGCTGCAACAACTGACAAGTTCTTCTGGCAGAGCGTCCCAATCAATAATTGTTCTGCAAAAAAATGAATATTTGAACACATCATTCTTGTATAATACGGTGCAATTGCTTTGGCGTTGCTCATTCTTTGGAAACGGGCTGTTGAACGCGACAAATATTTTTCTAAATCAACTTTTGTCAGTCCATTTGGCATTTTAAATAATTCTTTCAATCTACAAATTTTTCTTTTGTTTTCCAAGCTATTCAGCTGTGCCTCAGCTCTCATTGCAGTAACAGATGACGTACGCCTATATTCGGAAAAAATAAATCGTAGGGCCAGGCTTTCAATTCTTTCTATTTGTGTGACCTGTTTTTCCTGAAGAGGTCCCACACGCAACTTGCGTATTCCAATATCGGACATGTGCTTTATATGCAGTTAATCTAACATCTTTATTTGCATGTCTCAGGTGCTTTCTAAGAAACGCTAGTTTTTGATATGCCCTTGCACTTATATAGACCACGTGACTATTCCAGTGTAATGTATTACTAAAAATCGCACCTAGATACTTAAATTCATCTACTTTTGCAAGCTCTGTGCTCCCTATAGTATAACGAGAATCTAACACTTTTCTCTTGTTGGTAATGCTAGAAATCACCGTCTTATTAAAATGAATAGCCATGCCCCGTGTAGTACACCATGAACTGATTACCCCCAAAGACGCATTTAGTAAGTCTTGATCGCGAACTGCAGTAATTTTAGAAAAAAATCATACACTAATCTGCAAAAAGTTTAACATCTACAGAAGAAGGCAGATTTGAAGCTTTGTCATTAATATAAACTAAAAATAAGAGCGGTCCTAAAACCAAACTTTGGGGTACTCCTGAATAAACTGCCAATGGGGGAAAGCATGCATTGTTATATCTGACATACTGCGTTCGGTCACTTAAATATGAGCGTATTCTTATTAACAAATTCTGATTAAGTCCTCATTTACGTAGCTTTTCAAGCAAATTGTCACGCTGAACACGGTCAAAGGCCTTTGAAAAATCTATGCATATTACATCTACTTGACCACGTTCATTAATAACAGACGCAAACTCATACGCATATTCAGGTAGCTGCGTGACCATTGATAGATTCTGCCTAAACCCATGCTGATGCTTATACAAGTTATTTTCTTCCAAGTAGTGAATAATATGTTTCGATATAATATGTTCTAGGAGTTTACAACATGTCGCTGTTAAAGATATAGGACGATAATTCTCAGTTTCCATCTTGTTCCCAGACTTGTGAATTGGCACAACTTTACCACATAACCAATCTGCCGGTAACTTGCTCTGGCGAAGAGAAGCTTGAAAAATTACAAATGAATACCGGAACACCCACTCTGCGTATCGTCTTAGAAACGCTTTCGGAATATCGTCTGGGACAGATGTCTTTTTATCGTTTATGCTCGAAAGCAAGTTAAAGATACTACTCTCCGACAGAACAAGATCCAGCATTTCTGACTGATAAGAAACATAGGCAAGATCTTCCGATGGGTCGCGTGACGCAGTAAAAACTCACTGAACGTATTTGTTAAATTCAGCTGCAATTCGAAGGGGACAAGAAATAGCTTCATTATTAACTGTAATTTGCGAAGTCACCTCCTTAGGTGATGAAGAAGAGGTGCCAAAAATTTTGTGGGGATTCCTTCAAGAACCGTGGGAGTGCGTTACCACAATAGCCTTCTCTAGCTTGTGTGATAGGATTCTTTAGCTTTCGGTCTAAATCAACTATCTCCGGTTTCACTCGGCTTTTTCTTCGGCGTTTTTTTTTTTTTATTTTAATTGTAGAATTTCCCTCGTAATCCAAGGAGGGACCCTCTTTGCTCTCGCGTTTCTTGATGGGACAAAACTATATACACAGTGGGATACAATATTCTTAAATTTTCCCCACAGCTCACTGACATCAGAAAGTTGACTAAAATCATCAAAATGCCATTCTAGGTAGTCGAGAACAGACGCATCATCCGAGTTTTGAAAATCTCGAACCAGACTTCCCGGACGAGTGCTTTGGGACGGCGATTTAGAAGGTTGGATAGAGAATACCAGCATTTTATGATCAGAGCCCGTCAGTAACCCTGTCAGTAACATTGACCTCATCAGCTTCGATCGCATTACTAACAAAAAGCAGACCTAACGTTGCTTGGCTTGTGTCTGATATTCTAGTTGGGGTGTTCACTAGCTGTCGCCTATTAATTAAAACAGATATATCTAACGAAGTTTAGAGGATGCGACTTCTGTTTTACCTACTTTACCGAATGTCCAATCACTATTAAGCAGGTTGAAGTCTCCCGTTAAAATAACCTTAATTTAATCGGTGAAGTGCAGTGCCATGTAATCATATAAATCTAAAAGCTCTGGCGAGGTATTTGGTGGCCTGGTAACGGCGCCTAAAGTAAAAACGTTTTGCGTGGAATATGTCAAGCTACACCATGATACCTCGCCACCTCTTACCAGTACCACTGCGTAGCCACGTTTCGGTAATAACAACAACATGGGGATCGTGAGTTAGCAAGATAAGTTACAGATCATGTACTTTATTCACGATAATATATATATCTTTTAATTTAGGTAATGTTATATGTTCTCAAACTTTCGCATCCTACTTCAACCACTAGGCACGTTACGGCAGAGTTTGAGCTTCCTGCGATGTCTAGTTTATTTTCGCGGTGCGGAAAACACGGTTCGGTTTCCTCGCAAACTTCCTGTTCTACCTTCGAAACGCGAGGTACAACTCGCAGCACGACGAACGCCTCCAGAAACAGGGGCAATGCGATTTCACCTTCTTATGAGGAGATATACAGTAATGAAAAAGTTCACAAGACTTACAATAGGCCCAGCCCTTCCCCACCACTTCCAAAAGGAGAACAGGCCAAGTCCTTCGTTGTAGATGCTTGATAGAGGGTTTCCGGAGCCTGGAGTTGTGATAGAGTCATGGAACATCATGCTGTCGATGAGATGCTGCTTCTGGTCTGCTAGCCAGCTCCATCCCTCCCAGCTTGCAGTGGTTCCCTGTGGAGGTGGGAAATGGAGGACACTGAACTGCAGATTAGCAGAGGTGGTCAAGTTGATGTAGGTCACGGAGTTCCCTGAAAATGATGCACACTCTGACTGGTCGGTTGATGTATATCTACCATTGTTGTAGATGAAGTTCCCAGCACAGTTACTGAGGTTCTCTGGTTGCACCTGGAAACATGGGCAGAGGTGGAAGATGTGATTGTTGAACCATTTGGTTTTTGATTGAAGTCCCAGGATTTTGCCTACCAGTTCGTCGTCAAGCTTAGCTACACTCTCTACCGTGGCCAAAAGTTTCTCTTGCACACTCACCAACGCCTGAAAGAGTTGAAACAGATTGTACTTTGTTTCGCTGGCTTCATGAACCATGGAGGTCATTACCGTATTTTCCGGACTATAGTCCGCACCCGGTGTATAGCCCGCAGGGGCAACTTCAAGGTCAAAAATAAAAGATTTTGCTTAGATAGTTCGCACCCGGTGCATAGTCCGCACTCGGTGCATAGTCCGCACCTGGTGCTTAGTCGACACGAAAATCTTTTCATACGCGGCACACCTTGACATATGACTGCTTTCGTAGCTCACAAAGAAGCTTGTATTATACATAAATCATAACTTACATACTCTTTTATTCACAAAATCCGTCTCTTCTCGTCATAATCAACGATATTGAAAAACAAAATTCCTGTATAGTCCGCACGCGTAGATAGTCCGCACAGCCTGAATTTTCAACTTTTAAACATGTATAGTCCGCGGACTATAGTCCGGAAAATACGGTACTTGTGTGGGGTCTTCAAGAGAGGCAGCTGCAGTCAACTTGTTCTTTTTGTACACTTCGTTGGTTCCAAAAGTACCATGCCTTTTGTGGTCGGATTCATGGCTCTCGTTGTGTAGAATTTTTACATGGATGTTCTGATATGAGGCTGTCCAGTCAACATCAACTTCGAAGACGTCACCTCTAAGTGTGTCCAGTTGGGTCTCCGCAGGAAATTGACAGGTGGGCAGTTCGTTCTCGGTGTGATAACACTGAACACTGCAGGTGATCTGATAGTTATTTGCAGGGCTCTCGAAGAGAATCGAAGTCTCAACGTCTAGTTTGTTCCAGACTTTGAAGGGATCCAGTTCCTCGTCACTCTTTGTTAAGGTAGTCTGGTATGGGTTCCCACTTTTGTCGGTTCGAAAGTATATCAGGAAATCGGTGCTGTGCACACCACATCGCCAAGGGAGATAGAAGAAGACGAGGATCCTACGAGATCAGCTCGGAGTAAGCCTCTATTGTTCTAGTTTATTATTGCCTTTTTTACCTTCTATATAGCTAAAAGAACTTAGCGGTTAGACCAATAAGATTATAGCGATCATTTTGATACCGTAATCTTCCAAATAGATTATTTGGTTTTCATGAAATTAGCGTTTGGAATCTTAGTTGACATTGCAGCCATTTTAGCCGAGGTGCCCGATTTCAGGCGCTGATTTCAGGATAAAATAGAACTGATCCCTGCAATTTATTACTAAACCTGTGACATAACAGTGATCACAGGCGTAGCGATCACTCTGCCACTGAGATAATTTAAATACCTCCGGTAGTTGTTAATTGGTCGACACACATGCTTGGGCTTCCTTTGAAAGACACCAGCGAGTCCGTTCTTCTCAAATCGTGATTTTTTTCAAACTAGTTTGAAACACCAGTTAAAACCGGTGTTCTTGTGAGAACAGAGCATTTATTCCTCGATTTAGTTAATTAATCCGTTTTTTTTTTTACGTGGAATTGACTTAAAAGTAGAATATAACTGAAATATTATCTGACTGACCCTGACCACCATGAAAACTCAAGATACAGTAGACAGCGGACACTCTAAAAGAAAGGGAATCAACGCTGACTTCCTTTGGGGGAGTCAAAATTTGTCCCTGTGGTGGCTCCTTTAAAAGACTCAAATGACTCTAGCGCCCGGTGGAGTCATCAGACGCCCTCTCCACTAGAGTCCACTGACTCTATCAGTTGGTGGTGTCACGTGACGCCTTCCCTCTCTGGGGTCAACTGATCCCCTCTCACAAAGAGTCAGTGGATTTTCTCAATAGAATTATGGCACTCCAGTATTGCAGGAGTCAGGCGACCTCTCTCACTAGAATCACGGGACTCCAATATCCAAAGGAATCAGGCTACCCCCTACGGGAATCACTGGATTCTTTTTTCTTCTGGAATCACGTGACTCTCTATCGGGAATCGTCAGATTCCGTTCCTGGTTTCCCACGATTCCCCTGAAGGGAATTACTTGAATCCTTTTTCCCTAGACTCACCTGACTCCTGCACAGGATTTTCTGGATTCTCTTTTCGCTGGAATAATTTTCATGCTATAAAGAACCGTAGTGGAATGACGTGATTTCATTTAAAACCACGTACCCCTCCCATCCACCACGCAGGAATATGGTGGATAGTTATGGGGGAGCTTTTCATGAAATTACACGAGGTGCAATATCACAGTTTTATTTTATTGACAAAATGTGTTTACAATTTCACTCCAACTGCTCACATGCTGTTGACTGCAATGGGCTGCTTACCGCCCATTGCAGTCAACAGCGTGCGGCTAACAACGAATAGCTGTTGCTGCCTTCATCACGGTCACGGATGGTAGAGACTGCTTCATTTTACACAGGTTTTCTAGAAGAAGAATCATGTTTTTCACGTGTGGGCCATACTCTACATTAAACGTCCAATATGCACAAAAGGCCAGCTCGATAGCCTCTGGGATATCCAGAGTTGGAAGCGTGAGGCTCTCAAACGTCATTCTTGCAGCGTCTGAAGTTGTGGGATGCTGCCCGCTGTAAGTCACGGCCGGGTAGACTGACGTCTTTGTGGGATCCTGAAAGATAGAAATATCTGGTTGAGAGAGCGCTAAACATGTTATTAATAGAATGGAGTCATATTACTAAACGTATCGTTTAAGTCACGATCTAAGGCAGGGGTCTCAAACACGCGGCCCCCGGGCCGCATGCGGCCCGCGACTCGCTGGGACGCGGCCCGGAGGCAACCGGCTACGCGTCCCGGTTCCCATGCGCTGGAAGTAGCATGCACCATAGTGATCTCATCTCGCCGATTCATTTTTGCTCGAAAAGTAGCTCTGCTTTTTTAACGTATTCACATAGTTTATAATTATCTGTGTTCATTTGCCCCTTGTTTCGCTTTGTTTTTTGCTTCCCAGCTTTTTGTATTGGACAACAATTACGCTACTGCTGCAAACGCGAACTATTCGTTTAAGGATGCATCTCGGCAGCGAGAACTCTCGATCAGCAGGAGTAGCTGCCAAAGATAAAGCTACGAGCTCGGAATTATAGAGCCTTCAAAGTGTTTGTTCAGAGTGTTCTAGTAAATATCGTCAGGAAAGCAAGAACTGTAAAATTAACTTATTGATTTTTTCAAGACATGTTGAGCTTGGTTAATTTCTGAGTGAATTGAGACACAAAAACGACAGAGCTGTGTCGAAAACGACACAGTTCTTTTAAAAATGCCGGCACGTTGGCGGGGCGGTGTCATTTTAATTCTTGATATCACATGACGTCAGGCCCCAAAGTAGTCATATAAACAAACGAAATCTGAACATGTTACTGGCAAAACTGTGAGTTACAAAAAGCATAGAGGACGAGCTAGGTCTCTTCTCTAAAATCGGCTAAACCCCCCCCCCCCCCCCCCCTTTTCCCCTCCGGTGTTGCGTTGGCCCTCGACCTTTCCGGTATGGGCTATCTGGCACCCAGACTGAAATGAGTTTGGGACCACTGATCTAAGGTGATGCCAGAAATGCCATGAGACGTAATAAGACGGTGGTTTGTATGGGTGAATTAAGATTCGGTCGCCAGTTTGGAAACTTGTCTCTTATTGCACCCTCATTACATCCGCATGCAAAATTAACGTAAAATGAATGTTTCACACTTCGAAATGTGTACATGGAAAGAGCTATATGTGAGTTCTCCTTCATTAGAATGTATAGACGACTTTGGATTAAAGTCCTTAGGAATAGTGGGGAGACCAAAATTCCCTCTAACTCTTGAAATGGTAAAAGAGTCCAGCAAAATCGAAATAAAGGTACGAAGCACAAGCAATTTTCAAAATTGTAAGGAAAGAACATACATGTATATACAAATGGTTTTTTTTTAGCTGTAAATGAACTTTCAAAACAAGGCTTCTTTATCTTGCAGCGGACATCGGTCGAAGTGATAAAACTTGCGCAAGAGGTTCATCCAGCGCGCTAGCAGCTGAATGTGCCTCTATTAGCGGCGAGATGTTTGGGTGGCGCCCTCCTATGGTTACCTCTCGTGACGTCATTACCCTGTGAACAACAAGTTTGATGGTGTTTGTAATTAGCAAGGCGGACGCTGGAAATCATTGCGCTTTTAAACCAATACTGCCAACACCATCAAAATCAAAGTTCTTACATTACTCTTATTTCTGTCGATGAGGAATCTTTTGCTGACGTCATAGTCAGCATTCCGCCAATCGTGGAGGGCCGACCACCGCGACGCTTTCGATCGGTCACGTCGCCAATACTGCGTTTCAGCTTCCGTGCAAGCGAAGCCGATGGTGCCCACACTGCACGAGCCAAGGTGCGAGTCGGGAACGCACAGAGCATTGGGCTCGTGCGTAAGCTTTGACTTCGCTCGGAGCTAGAGTGAAACGAAGTATAAACCACCTGTTATGTTTCTTCTTTTTTTTTTTTTATGGAGCTGACGTTAACGATGAAGTGCACGAGCCCTGCAATGTAACGCGTCTTTGAGCGCGTGCGCTCGTGTCTCGGGCGAACATACGATTCCGCCATCTCGTGCGGACTGGTGTCCGTAAGCTGGCGTCCGGCGATTACGATGTAAATAAACGCTAAGCCAGAGAACCCGTCTGCAGTTCGTCCAGAAATGTAGCACACGGATATCGTGTACGGAGGATGTTAGTAGCATTGACAGGCTACGATTCCATGCTTAACTTTGTTATGCACCTTCATTTGGCAGTAACTATAGTTGGTTACAGGTTAAAAGTAAAAAGGTAAAAGCAAAAAAAAAAAATTGTGCCTTCCGCCGCGCTTTGGCTGCGCGTGCAGACTTCTGCTGTGAAGGCTAGAAAGCGCGTGCTGGAGGCGGAGCTTCCCCTTGAAGTCGCTGCACGAGAATGCGGCCCGAATCTATGCTTGCGCTGCACGAGTGCTCATGCAAGAAAGGAACTCTCAGATCGCTAGGATCTTGCATGCTTCTATCTCTAGCTTCGTTCGCAGATAAGGTGAAACAACGTACACTGCTGGTGCGGGAAAAACAAATTAAAGACAGAAATAGCGTGCGGGTATTTAAATTCGCAATCGGCGCTCTACTATTGGAAGACCAACGATATGTCAAGGGTTAACCACGGAAGCGTAGCTGATCATTACTACCCCTTCCTTCCCATAAATAGAATCGTAACAGTCCCTATTTAAGCAATTTATAATTCTTTTAAGTCGGCTACAGTCATGCAGGAGCTCACCAGTTGAGAAATGACGTTTTCCAGTCGCTCTCTCACCAGGCACGGTAGGCTGATCAGTACCGTAATTGGGTACTGATCTGAAAATGAAATAGACAACATGAAACGCAGTAAACAGCAAAAGGGTCTAACTTTTGCTATCATTGCTATCTGCTATCATTGCAAAAAATAAAAAGTAGCGCTTCCTCTTTGCGTGGCATAAAGGGAGGTAAATTAGCAATATTCGTTAGTGTTTCTTTGAATTCGTTATCTCCTTCTATATTTCAGTTAAACGAAAATAAGTGTTAGACAATTCACCATCCGTATGCATGAGCAGTGTGAGAGACGAATCCAAAACCAAGCCTCGGCTAGAAAAAAAACAAACAAAAAAACTACACTGTAGGCCACTGAAGCATTAATTCTGGAAAAAATGATAAAGGAACATTATAGGTTCGCTTTTCTCTCTCTTTCTCTTTCACTGCATGTCCTTGCAATACATGTACTTTGAAACTCGATCTTAAAATTGTTTTAAACTGTATGTAACTAATTAGCATTTATCAGCATAAAAAGCAGCTTTCTCTTTATATACATCAGAATTAACTAGAGCAAAAACAACGGCGGCCATGACTATAGTCAATCCGTTATATTGTTTTTGGCAGACTTTTTTTTTTTAAATCTGGATCATCACAGCGCTGGCTAGTGCCCAGAATATATCAGTATCTGAGAAAAAACTAACAAAAAGTATGGCACGCCTTGGCTGACGAATATAAAACAAAATTTTAGAGAAAACGGATGTCCACTGACATGTCCCTCGCCAGACGCATCTCTTAGAACACGATACCTCCTATCAAGTTCCATATGGCAGCCGTCTTCTACAAGATGCCGGGGTACCTTGCAAAATAATTGATAGAAAGGCTGTAAAATTGTCTCTCGAATATATTTTGGACATTTTTCGCGAGTGTTTCGTATTTTCTTGAAATTCTGGCGAAGTGAGGTGTCGAATCAATGGTATCTGATTCGAATCAATCGTATTTGGTAGTGAGAAAAGACATGCACAGGAGCTGCGCGAACACATGCGCCAAATCACCTTTTATAACTGATACCTCGCGCTTGTACCGCTTACATTATTTCGATTAGCTGTACCGGTGTAAATTGATTTGCGACAATGAGGCGGATGGTAGCGCGTCGCAGCTTGGGGCACGTGGAGCGTAAGCTTGCGGCTCGGAATACTGTGTTAGCCCCAGCCCCCTGGCCCTTTTCATCTGGATGAGCAATGTACCGTCACACGTTTGTATAATTAGTGATCTCTACACCGTGTTACTTGTTAAGAAGCCTAGGCTAACAGTTGTGCTGCACTGACTCAATTTCTCGTTTAGTGAGTGAACCACCGTCGCTATGACGTAGGCAGACTCCACTATGTATAAACACTCGGTACAAAATAGCTTTGCTTTGCTTTTGATGTTGAACAACAGAATGAGACAATGAACGACAGGTGACATTGGAAGTGATTTATTTTTTTTTGCAGGTTTTAAATATAGCATTGAATAAGAAAATTGTAACATATCGCAACTTACATTGTATATGCATAGTACAGCCACTCGATGGTACGATTCCGAAGCGGATTGAGAATGTTGCCCTTGGTCAGGGTAACCAGCCTAGCTCGAAAGTCAACAGGCACCTCCGGTAGCCTGTACGCCTTCGGGTCCTTACTGGAGCAGGGCAGAAAAGAGCCCTGTGTTGGCACTGGGGAAATGATCGGTGTGGCTGCTGTGGTCACCGCCGTCACACCTGACGAGGATGCCACTGGCTCCACGGCAGCACTGCAGGTCCTAGAACAAAACAGAGAGATTTTCCTTTTTGTTTAAACAACTTGTTTAATTTCCAAATAAACGGAGGGCAACACGGGATGCAGTGTCCCATTCTCATTTGTTGCCGCCAAATTGGTTAATTTTAGAGCAGGTGAGAGATCAAAAAGTAAATTATGTTAGACTCAACCATACTTCTATGGAATGTTCTACAGATTTTACTCTTAGGATTAGCAGTCCGGGACAACCGGAGAACTAAATTTCTTTGCAGTCGGTTTTGCTGTAATCCACAGGCAAACATTATCAACAGTCCGTCGCCTATGCGAAAATTTCTGAACACAAATTTAAACCAATTTTTGTGGCTAAAATGCGGTATGAGGAGGAAAACTGTGATGTCTAAACTTTGCACCCCGGATGTCATTATAATCGGGTTATATTGCTCTTCTCAGAACAAAGATCTCCGACGCCAAATGTTTTGGCGATGATAAGAGTTGAGGGTCTAGTAACTTAAGAAGTGCTTTCGTATCAAGTTGAGACAACCAGTCTAAACCTATTTTTTGATCAAATTTTCGTTTTGAATCTCAGGATGTGCATTCAAAAGAATAAAAACTGCCTCAATCTTTCTAAAGGTGGTGCTGCTTAGGTTTACACTTATATGAAAGGAAATCCTGAGGCATTACAGGATATAAACTAACATAAACCACTTAATTATGCGGAATAATAAAGGAAAAATGAAATTCCTAGCTATAACCGTAATTTTTATTAAAAAAACATTAATATAAGTTTTAAGTACACTTAGGTGCTCTCAATATGTATCGGCGGTGCTAAATTCCTGTCAACACTTATATCAGGCAGCTTCAGCACATAAATCAGCATCTTGAGTGAACTGCCAAAAAACCAAATTTTCTGCATGAAACAACAACAACAAACTTATTTCTCATTGAAATTCCCCGCTGGAGTCACCATACATTGAGGATCAATTATCTTGATCTTGGATTTATCATCCAGAATCCTGTCGTCCTCAATGTCCACATACTCGTTGAAGCCTTTGTCCTTAATCTGAAATAAGAAGGCAATTGAATATTGTAAAATAAAAGCTTGAAATATACCCGGAGTCTGTGCGCAATGTTACATCGCGTTTGCCGAATGGTCAAAGAAAGGCTGCATGTTTGAAAATATTTAAACAATCGGAAAGAATAATCACAAATTCGGGATGAAAACAGACGCATACAACTCTTTCAGCTCCCAGAGAACTGGGTTAGGTGATGAAAAGGAGGTGGCTGATTGGTACGGTGGGGACGTAGTTTTTACTGCAGTCTTAGCTTTGGGGAGAACGGAGTATAGGGCAGCATGTCTCAATGCAATGAAATTTCGTGAAGTCCAGAAACAGGTACAACAGAGTGACTGGCCGAAGGGAAAAGATTAGACGGTTTGAAAGGCCACGTCTTGCGGGGCAGACGGGTAAACTGAACGATCACGAGCGTTGGAACACTGTGAAGAAACTCGGGGGCTTATTTACTGCCCTGAAAGAACTGAAGGAACACAAGCGTTGGAACACCGGAAAGAACCTCAAAACCTTATATACTGCCTTAAAAAAAAAAGAAAAAGAAAACTGAACGAGCACGAGCGCAAGAATGTCGTGAAAAAACCCCGGGGGCTCTTTTTCTGCCTTGGAAAGAGTTAAACAGTCGAAAAATTGGGCTGGGTCGACTGGCTCGGCCAACGCACCAAAACGTAGTAGCGGCCGACGCACCAAAATGTAGTGATTCTCTAATGGAGAGGCGACGATGTTGATGGTTCGGCAGAACATCAAAACTGAAGAACACGAACGGCGAAAGAGGCGAGAGTTCGGGCTCCAGCTGGCGCTTATAACAGCACAAATAGCGTCCGTGACGACGCAACAGTCTAGTGAAAGCCAATTACTCTACTGCCACCGAACTGGAACCTGCTACTAAATTGGAAAGTTAACGGGCTACATACGTACAGCCGGGAGATTACAAGAATGACGGGTGCAGCTCAGAAATTCAACCAGTCCGAGATGAGGAAAACCGCATGGGCGACACAGTCACATACCTCTGAGTATGTTTACTCTGCCGATCCTCTGTCTCAGTGTTCAATGGTTCATTACAATCAGATATACGACTAGTGATCTTTTTTTAAAAAAAGTTGTACAATAAAATTCGGCAAAAAGAATATCCATACCTCATTTCTGCAAATACTCACGTCAAGCCCGTCAAGCCAAGCGTCGATCGCTGTTGACCAGTGCAACACTGGTCAACAGCGATCGACGCTTGTCTTGCTCGCGCTGACAAACTTTTTATTCCACCAATTTATGCGAATTGCACTACAGATGTGATCTTGGCGGATCTTGAAGGAACACGAAAGCTAAAGAATAACATATTTTATAGTTTTTTTGTAGTCTCAGTGACTAACATCGAATGCCTGCACGTAAATATCGGATTTGAAAGTTACCACCCCCCGTCGTAACCTGCAGAAAAGTAGTCCTTCCAGAGCGGCTTGGGGTCGACACTTTGCCCAAAGGCTAGTCACTCGCTTTTTGGGGTCGTCAAAGCCCCAAAACAGTATTTTAACTACCCAGGGTAGTAATTTTTTCTTAGAGTGCAGTTGTGAAAAGTGCCCACCTCAAGAAAGAAAAAGAAAACGCTTCCCGTGGTCGGAATTGAACCTGGGTCCCTCGCGTTATGAAACCGGCGTCTCTCCGATTGCGCTATCATCGTATTGGGACGCTCAGCATTTCCTTTGGGTTCTTAGCGCGGGCGTTGGCTTTGGACTTTGGCTGAGTTGAAGTGGACAGATGTTCGGGTGGTGGAGGCGTGTGTCGGGGATTGGCTGCGCCCAGTGATGACGTAAGCTCTGACGTCCAGGTGTTCTCATAGTTGAGAGAGACGGTGTGCGCTCACCGCCATCAGTGTCCCATCTACCGATAAGATTGGCAGACCTGATAAAGTGCTCTCTTTCGAGGAAGAAAATGCAAAGTTAAAGCTATAGAAAAAGCCAAGTTAAAGCTAGTGAAGACCACCAGCTCCGCTTTCTCCTCAGTCTTCGCATCTCAATTGCTTAGGTGGCCGAATTTTTTTGGTTTGGTTTTGTCTTCGGAATATTGTCTTAGTTTGTCTTATAATATGACGCACCAAGATATTTGCCGAATCATGAAAGGGAAGTTTGTTGATGGAAAAAATACCTCTACTTCTAGCTTTTATAGCTCCTATAGTTAGTCATGAATTCTGCAATCAAATACTTTCTTAATAAATTCTTCAGTTGTAACCAAGCTTGACCATTCGCTCAAAGGATATTACAGCTTTAGATACGTTTGAACGTCACAAACATTGTTAATGGGAAAGCATTCTGGCTCACGTAGCTGTCTCAAGGAGGGAGCTGACGTCGTCAGTTTGAAGCGCGAAAATGGCTCCTGGTTTCCGGCGCCTTCGGTTCTATTGGCCGGTGCGCGTCGACGGTGCTCCCATTGGCCGCTGCGCCATGGCCTCCGAGATCCCGAAGCGCGCGCGCGCTGGTACGCAGCAGATGACAAAGGGAGCGGACGAGCAGACGACAAAGGGAGCGGACGAGCAGCCTGCTTGCTTTCGCATTCACAACTCATAAGAAATGCTTAGGTGTACTTCAACCTTTTTTTTTAAAAAGTGCTCGACACCTTAGTTACGCGTCTGCCGTCCATTTTAGTGACAGCTTCAGTCATGTTACATGCTCTACTTCGGTACTAGTGAAATCACTATATATATTTGTAGTCCTCCCCTCCCCAAGCAAACAGACAAACACGCACAAGTGTACAGTGCTACATGCCCGCACGTTGGCGGAATAAATGAAACTGGTGTACTGGTTTTTGAGCAAGTTTATTTCTACAGTAAGACGTATACAGCCATAACGACACTTAGTATGCAGCTGCAACAATACTTCCTTTAAAGCAACACGTATCGTGTGTTATACATGGAGAGTTTCATTCAATATGAGAAAACATTGTGGCAACACAGCGGTGGAAAGCTGTTTGCAAATGGTTGTGTAATAATACTTGATTGCACTACTCAAAATACCGTCCGCCAAATCATTATGATGGCACGAGCCCCATTTGAATCAGCCAAATTTGACGTTTTCTGAGAACAAATATGCTAAACAGAGATGATAAACACACAACATCTAGAAATAACCAAATGTTTGCAAATTTTAAAGGGTAAAACAAAGTCAAAGGTGATTTAAAAAAAAAAAAATTAATTTTCCACAATATATACATATAGGTTTTGCTTCCCGAAATATTTCCTCAGACATTGAATATGAATTGAGCGCACAGATTGTTGTTTACTTGTCACTCTAGGCCAGTACGTATTCGAATTCGCCAGTACTTCAGCAACTCCTCGAAGTATATCTATTTGATTAAGGCGCGGAAAAAACCCTATCTAGGAACAGACGCTTTTAGGATAATGTATAGGAGGCCCACATACCTCCCGGCTTTCCATTCCCTTCTCTGGACCTCATAAGAAGAAGATGATTAATTTGCGTGATATAACATTGCACGTTTGTTGCTTCTCAAAAGCCAGTCCCGGAAACCATGACGCCATATGCGTAGGCACAAATTGTTCATTTGAAAGATAGAAGTATAATCAACACTAACGGCGCACGCAGACATCTTCACTTGATACTTACACTGCGGTACACCCTAAGAAAAGGGTATCACCTTATACCCTTTTGTCCCATATAATACACCCCAAAACTTCATTTCGACGTACAGAGCCCTATAGTCGAACAGACGGCCCCAAATTTTAGGAGGGGCTTGATAATGGTGCGATATAACTTTTTAAATAGCCAAAGTATGTATCAAAGACCACATAAAGAAAACACTGAGTTTTTGCAGTAGGGCCAAGAAAACCCCGATTATTTCTTTTTGTAGTCAATAACACATACATTAGCTATTTTAATGAGTTGTACCACACGGCTATCAAGCCCATCGTAAAATTTGGGGCCGTCTGTTCGACCATAGGGCGCTGTATGTCGAATTCAAGTTTTGGGGTGTATTATATGGGACAAAGGGTGTAACAATACACCTCTTTACACCTTTTTTTAGAGTGTAGGAGTAATAGAAAAAGCATCATAGAACACTCACTCGAGTGATGAACAGATGAACTCCAAAGTGTCATATAAAAACAGTTAATAAGTTTAGCTCAAACTACCTTACGAGTTTTGAAAATAAAAGGAAGGTTGATAGGTACAAGACGAAAACAAAGATACGGCCGGCATGTAGGAGGGCCCATACTATAAAATACATTGCTACAATAGGAGCTTCAAGAGTGCGAACTTGAGCCCCGAGCATTTGTCAACATGAGTCGGAGTCGCTTCGCGTTTTTCGACGCAAAGCGAGTTCTGTCCGTAATGCGCCGGGCGTCATTAACTCAGGATCCAGGTCATACGGCTGACTTGAACGCAGTCTGGCACTCAGCCACCCTCTTTTGCTTCTTGATGCTT
>JABSTQ010005319.1:0-35291 GCA_013358835.2 Ixodes persulcatus
ACAACTCTTGCACTGCACTGCGACAGATAGAACAAATGTCATCCTGATTTCAATAACATCACAATCATGGGGAGGGGAGCTGATAAAACAGCCAGGGAAATCTTAGAAGCGTATGAAATAAAGAAGGAGGGCGAACAGAACTGCGTGAGTCAAACTTCTGTGTATTTACATAAGAAGGAGATTACGTTCATGGACACGTGTTGATGCGAGTGTTTTTTGTGGCTGTTTTCTTCGTTGGGTCCTTTTCAATAAATATTGCCCCTGCACTGCGGAATATGCAAATGTCATCCTGATTTCAATAACATCACAATCATGGGGAGGGGAGCTGATAAAACAGCCAGGGAAATCTTAGAAGCGTATGAAATAAAGAAGGAGGGCGAACAGAACTGCGTGAGTCAAACTTCTGTGTATTTACATAAGAAGGAGATTACGTTCATGGACACGTGTTGATGCGAGTGTTTTTTGTGGCTGTTTTCTTCGTTGGGTCCTTTTCAATAAATATTGCCCCTGCACTGCGGAATATGCAAATGTCATCCTGATTTCAATAACATCACAATCATGGGGAGGGGAGCTGATAAAACAGCCAGGGAAATCTTAGAAGCGTATGAAATAAAGAAGGAGGGCGAACAGAACTGCGTGAGTCAAACTTCTGTGTATTTACATAAGAAGGAGATTACGTTCATGGACACGTGTTGATGCGAGTGTTTTTTGTGGCTGTTTTCTTCGTTGGGTCCTTTTCAATAAATATTGCCCCTGCACTGCGGAATATGCAAATGTCATCCTGATTTCAATAACATCACAATCATGGGGAGGGGAGCTGATAAAACAGCCAGGGAAATCTTAGAAGCGTATGAAATAAAGAAGGAGGGCGAACAGAACTGCGTGAGTCAAACTTCTGTGTATTTACATAAGAAGGAGATTACGTTCATGGACACGTGTTGATGCGAGTGTTTTTTGTGGGTGTTTTCTTCGTTTGGGTCCTTTTCAATAAATATTGCCCCTGCACTGCGGAATATGCAAATGTCATCCTGATTTCAATAACATCACAATCATGGGGAGGGGAGCTGATAAAACAGCCAGGGAAATCTTAGAAGCGTATGAAATAAAGAAGGAGGGCGAACAGAACTGCGTGAGTCAAACTTCTGTGTATTTACATAAGAAGGAGATTACGTTCATGGACACGTGTTGATGCGAGTGTTTTTTGTGGCTGTTTTCTTCGTTGGGTCCTTTTCAATAAATATTGCCCCTGCACTGCGGAATATGCAAATGTCATCCTGATTTCAATAACATCACAATCATGGGGAGGGGAGCTGATAAAACAGCCAGGGAAATCTTAGAAGCGTATGAAATAAAGAAGGAGGGCGAACAGAACTGCGTGAGTCAAACTTCTGTGTATTTACATAAGAAGGAGATTACGTTCATGGACACGTGTTGATGCGAGTGTTTTTTGTGGCTGTTTTCTTCGTTGGGTCCTTTTCAATAAATATTGCCCCTGCACTGCGGAATATGCAAATGTCATCCTGATTTCAATAACATCACAATCATGGGGAGGGGAGCTGATAAAACAGCCAGGGAAATCTTAGAAGCGTATGAAATAAAGAAGGAGGGCGAACAGAACTGCGTGAGTCAAACTTCTGTGTATTTACATAAGAAGGAGATTACGTTCATGGACACGTGTTGATGCGAGTGTTTTTTGTGGCTGTTTTCTTCGTTGGGTCCTTTTCAATAAATATTGCCCCTGCACTGCGGAATATGCAAATGTCATCCTGATTTCAATAACATCACAATCATGGGGAGGGGAGCTGATAAAACAGCCAGGGAAATCTTAGAAGCGTATGAAATAAAGAAGGAGGGCGAACAGAACTGCGTGAGTCAAACTTCTGTGTATTTACATAAGAAGGAGATTACGTTCATGGACACGTGTTGATGCGAGTGTTTTTTGTGGCTGTTTTCTTCGTTGGGTCCTTTTCAATAAATATTGCCCCTGCACTGCGGAATATGCAAATGTCATCCTGATTTCAATAACATCACAATCATGGGGAGGGGAGCTGATAAAACAGCCAGGGAAATCTTAGAAGCGTATGAAATAAAGAAGGAGGGCGAACAGAACTGCGTGAGTCAAACTTCTGTGTATTTACATAAGAAGGAGATTACGTTCATGGACACGTGTTGATGCGAGTGTTTTTTGTGGGTGTTTTCTTCGTTGGGTCCTTTTCAATAAATATTGCCCCTGCACTGCGGAATATGCAAATGTCATCCTGATTTCAATAACATCACAATCATGGGGAGGGGAGCTGATAAAACAGCCAGGGAAATCTTAGAAGCGTATGAAATAAAGAAGGAGGGCGAACAGAACTGCGTGAGTCAAACTTCTGTGTATTTACATAAGAAGGAGATTACGTTCATGGACACGTGTTGATGCGAGTGTTTTTTGTGGCTGTTTTCTTCGTTGGGTCCTTTTCAATAAATATTGCCCCTGCACTGCGGAATATGCAAATGTCATCCTGATTTCAATAACATCACAATCATGGGGAGGGGAGCTGATAAAACAGCCAGGGAAATCTTAGAAGCGTATGAAATAAAGAAGGAGGGCGAACAGAACTGCGTGAGTCAAACTTCTGTGTATTTACATAAGAAGGAGATTACGTTCATGGACACGTGTTGATGCGAGTGTTTTTTGTGGCTGTTTTCTTCGTTGGGTCCTTTTCAATAAATATTGCCCCTGCACTGCGGAATATGCAAATGTCATCCTGATTTCAATAACATCACAATCATGGGGAGGGGAGCTGATAAAACAGCCAGGGAAATCTTAGAAGCGTATGAAATAAAGAAGGAGGGCGAACAGAACTGCGTGAGTCAAACTTCTGTGTATTTACATAAGAAGGAGATTACGTTCATGGACACGTGTTGATGCGAGTGTTTTTTGTGGCTGTTTTCTTCGTTGGGTCCTTTTCAATAAATATTGCCCCTGCACTGCGGAATATGCAAATGTCATCCTGATTTCAATAACATCACAATCATGGGGAGGGGAGCTGATAAAACAGCCAGGGAAATCTTAGAAGCGTATGAAATAAAGAAGGAGGGCGAACAGAACTGCGTGAGTCAAACTTCTGTGTATTTACATAAGAAGGAGATTACGTTCATGGACACGTGTTGATGCGAGTGTTTTTTGTGGCTGTTTTCTTCGTTGGGTCCTTTTCAATAAATATTGCCCCTGCACTGCGGAATATGCAAATGTCATCCTGATTTCAATAACATCACAATCATGGGGAGGGGAGCTGATAAAACAGCCAGGGAAATCTTAGAAGCGTATGAAATAAAGAAGGAGGGCGAACAGAACTGCGTGAGTCAAACTTCTGTGTATTTACATAAGAAGGAGATTACGTTCATG
The DNA here is from genome assembly GCA_013358835.2 of Ixodes persulcatus. Taxonomy (NCBI): domain Eukaryota; kingdom Metazoa; phylum Arthropoda; class Arachnida; order Ixodida; family Ixodidae; genus Ixodes; species Ixodes persulcatus. The sequence goes on from JABSTQ010005319.1 coordinate 3,392, forward strand.
GACACGTGTTGATGCGAGTGTTTTTTGTGGCTGTTTTCTTCGTTGGGTCCTTTTCAATAAATATTCATCCTGATTTCAATAACATCACAATCATGGGGAGGGGAGCTGATAAAACAGCCAGGGAAATCTTAGAAGCGTATGAAATAAAGAAGGAGGGCGAACAGAACTGCGTGAGTCAAACTTCTGTGTATTTACATAAGAAGGAGATTACGTTCATGGACACGTGTTGATGCGAGTGTTTTTTGTGGCTGTTTTCTTCGTTGGGTCCTTTTCAATAAATATTCAGTTGTCAGTCAGCGCTCGTCCTGTGTACTTCTTTTCCTCCCGTCCTTGTCGTTTGCGCGCTGTTTCCTTTATTTCTAAGCATGAACCAACTCGCCCACATCGCTACTCTGAACCAGCTGTCTCTCGAATACATGCGGAAGGCCCAGCCATCAGCTGCGACTCGTCAAAACACTTTTGTGCGGCTCGCCTTCTCCCATCATGAGCTTTAAGTAAAAACCACAAACATCCGAGGGACGCGTTGAATCTTGATAATTGAGCAATGTAACACTAGTAACACGTACCAAACGTTTGCTACAAGAAATGTGTTGCCCACATATGCACGGTCAATCATTTATAACTTATTTCCTCTCCACTTGTTCGCCTTCGCGCGCAAAGCCATAGTTTTATTGCGGCAATATTCATGAGTATCGTGACAGCAATATAAAGGTACACCAAAGTAACGATATCGCAAGTCGGATCATACAACGCGTTTAAATACATTCGTTAGCAAGACCAATTGCCGTACCAAATGCCCCAACACGTTTCAAGGGGCGCTACACGTATGTTCGCAAAACAGTTACGTCATCTCTACGGCTGTCTTACGCTTTCTTGGTCAACGCAACAAAATTCCACATCATCCGCGTATGAAAATTCCGCACATCAGTAGATTGTAAATTAAAACCTCTAACGTAAATACTGCGCAGAATGATTAAACAAAAAAGGTTCATGAAAAATACAAAAAAGCAGAAGCGAAAGTGGACATGCGTCTCTCACAGAAGGAAAAAAAACTCACTCACAAATTCGTCTACAAGACGGGTGGCTCTCTCAATCTGTGTATGTCATATGTATTCTCTCACACAAACAAAACCCAAATTGTTGCTGTATAAAATAGAAAACAAATATCTTGTGGCACACGATGTCGAAGGTATTTTCCAAGTCGACCTGTAGCATAGCGACTCTCCGTTCCTTACTATTGAAACATTCGAGGATGCTCCTTGGCACATGAAAATTTGTAAGAATACTTCGTCCTCTGATACTACAAGTCTGGTTCGAGCCTTCCATAACGGTTATCACATTTTGCATTCGCTCTAGTAACATGTTATTCCAAATTTTATAATTTAAATTTGTCATAGTTTTGGGCTCTTAAATTGCTCTTACGTTACGCTCTACGTTCTACTTTACGTTATTGCTCTTACATTACAGAGTTTCACTGGATCATCACACTTAGGTATAAAAATTGTATAAGTTCACAAAAATGAAGGAGGCCAAACTGTTACACAATACGTTTCGAAAACACGCGGTGCAAAAAAGAGCAAGCTTGTCCTTCAAAACTTTATAAACCCAGCGCCAAAACCATCAGGACCGGGTGACTTCCCGTGTTTTAAATGGTCGATCGCTTGCTCGACTTCAACCAACGATGTGAGTTGTTCTACGTTTTCCTTTATGTCTTCTGACGGTCTTGGCATAAACGGCAAAGAAACACACCGAAAGCCATTATTTTTGGGCGCGAGGTAACTATAAATTTCTTTATAGTACTCCAGAAACGTGCGTTCGATGAAATCATTTTCACCAGACAGAACACCTTGATAGGAAAACTCGCTCATATTATTTTTACTCGTGTTTCTTCGTTCCTCCCCGATCGAGCTTTTAGTGGGAATTTTCCCGAGTGGAAACCGCTTCCATTGCGCTCGCACTATAGCCACCTTATATTGTTTTTTGTGAAGAAATTCTCACTGTTTTTAATAGTGATAATCTTGTCTTCAAACAACCCAGGGGCGGCATTCTTCTTGCATTCACGTCTGAAGGAGGCCTTTAATTCACATGTACTACTTTTTTAATTCATGCTTCAATAAACTCGATCGTTCTGTGGCTATCGTTTTAATTTCCTGTCTAAACTGTTCTCATTTTACGCGTACCTCTGCCCCTTGGGCGCTTACAAAATTTTGACGCTTGTGACGCGCCTCAGCAAAATACAACCATCATTTCGAACCTTCGTATGCGATTTCCATTAATTCCATGTAACCTCTTAGGCGTTACTTTAGAGGAACAAATTGAAAAGGAAGAAAACGCAGTAATCACTGAATGACCCGTGGCCGTACGAATATTGCTCACACCCGCTAGTAAGATAGTGGGAGAGGTAACCCTAAAGAAAAATTCGGTATAACTTTTCGCTATCCGAATTGCGGAACCGGAAATCTTTCTGCATTCTATCCGGAATTTAGGGTTTCAGAAAAAAAATATTCCTTTGTGTGCAATCTGGATTTCGTGTTTCCAGAAACAAATTTCCGGTTTCATAGTCCGGATAGTGAAAAGTTATACCGGATTTTTTGGTATGGAAACCCTGTATAATCACGAGTGACTCGTGCCCTAGAAATGCGTTTATTTTGTATGCCTGCCACTTGACGCTCAGTGCCAGAGAGCTACGTCCTCTAATTCACGACGATCGAGCATATGGTTTAACAAAACTCAACTTGCATCTCTATTTCGCGCGCTGTTCCTTCTATCTTTCGGCGCAAAAATGCAATTGAAATTCTCCAACAAACTCAGCAGTCGATCTGTCTTAACATACATTTCAATATATCCGAAAAAAAAACTACACATTCCTTCACCTCTGTAGGGGCCTATATGCACAAAACACGAAACTTGAAAGTTGAGTTAACAAAATCACACGACACAAGTTAGTCCACATCACAGCTAATCCCGGGCACAACGATCACAATACACTTGTTTTAGAAATAAATGACCCCCCCCCCCCCCTTCCCCTCAACGTTCCCTTAGCGTTTTCCCAGAGACGTACCTTGCTTTAGTCTGGTTCTCGCTCTTTATTTCTGTTTCTTGAACCACGGCCATGTCCAGGTCTTTTTTTTTATAAATAAACGCATCACCTGGTATTAAAGAGGTTTGGCGCGTGAGCCTCGCACGTTTAACGTGCGAACACGTAGTGATTGTTATAGGTTCATCGCCGATTAAGTAGGGGACGAGACAAAGTTCAAGGTTGATGTAAAGGGAATGGTAGCGTTCTTAGACGAAAGCGAAGAGATTGGACACACAGAGCTCTTATGTATGTCTAGTCTCTTCTTCCTCCTCGTCTAAACCACTGCAATGCCCTTGACGTCTCAGTACCCACTAGCCCAACATTCTGCATTAGTAAAACAAGCTAGGCTCGCAGAAAAAAAACGTTAAACCACACGTGAACTAGAAAGCAAGCGCAAAAATAAAGGAGCCGTGCATTCGCAATGCTGTAGTGACCGAGGCAACTCACAGTCTTCCCTGCGGCAATCGTCCGACGGGATATGCGGCTTCATCGCTATAAGACTTTTCTTGAGCCCAAGGGGTTCCAACGTAGGCCACGCTTGAGTGGCAGCCTCGCCTGTGCCATAAGGTGTTGCCGCTCGCTCCCTTCGTCGCTTAAAATTTTGGCTGGCTTTTTGTTTGAGTTTTGTTCTCCTGCCGCTCCTACGTTGCTGCTTTTACCTCCGGGATGACTGTTCGCCGCAGCAAGTTCTCCGCCCGCGTACAGCGCTTGGTCCTCGGGCAGGCGCACATGGCTCTGTCGCGGAGCGTGTCTTGAATTCGCTTGTGACGCTACATCCTGGTTGTCGTCTTCCTTGGGTGTAGGTGCCGCACTCTGTTTCATCGGCTGCAGGTCGGTTGGAGGCGACCCTTCTATGACGTCTTCCTCCTCGATGCCATCAATCGGGTACTCTGAGTTGTCCTCATACTTACAGCCTCGGGCCATCGAGGCGTTTGTCTTGATGCGTTATTCTGCCTCATGACCGTAGGGGTGGCAGTCGGAGCAGTGGGGGATGCGGTGGTTCCGACGAGTGTGGCAAGTACAACGGCAACGAAGGCACAGGCGAGGGTGTCCGGGTACCACGACAAGGATCTTACAGCCTTCCAGGCGCATCTCGTGGAGGAAGCTGCCCATGGTGTATCCTTCATTTTCCTATGCCTACACAATGCGTGTTACACTCGACAGCATCAAAACCCTTTTCCCGGAAGAAGTCCCTGGTGATCTGAGAGTGAAAAGGGAGCTCCAACTCCCTCTTATCCTGGTCATTGGGAGTGTCGTTACGGTATCCACTGGAGCATGAGCTTCATTGCCGTGTTCTCCGAGTCAATGACGACGCAGTGCCCCCCCCCCTTCCCCGTTTTATGGTTACCTCCTTCGCGTCCACCTACATTTGCTTCGCTGCTAGAGAATGCAGCCTCAGCATCAGAACGTGGTTCATCTGACATTGAGCGTTTGAGGCCAAGTCCTTCAGCTCTTGCAGCCGCTGCAGCTCGTCGAGATAGACTTGCACGGAATACGGCCTTCCTTTCACAACACAGCAAAAAAATGCAGCGTTTGTCAGATGATATATAGTGGGATGTCGCGGCAGGATAAACTTGTAGTCTTCAGCGTGGCTAAAACGCATGGCCTGACGCGGGCCTTTTTACCGCTCCTTCGTAGCTCATAAGGCACACGTCCGAACTCGGCGGAGACCGGAAGTGTAATCAGCTGCGCCATGGTTGCGAATCTTTCCGTCGTGCTTAGACGTCGTGTGCAATCGTAGGAAGTGAGTTGACTCACCGTTTCATGTCGCTCTATCAAATTTAAATTATAGTTGGTGATACTTCTTCAATTTGGCGCTTGCGATGTACTCGTGGGGGTGTTGTGGGACACGCCGTTGGATGGTGCTACGTGCAAATTGGAACATCTCGGTGTATTCCCAGAAGGGAATATCGTAAGATATTTCCTTTTGGGAATATCTGGGAAGGGAATATTGAGATGTACTTGTGGAAAAGTGTGGGGACAAGCCTCTGGATGTCGTCATGTACAGTTTGGAATAGCTGGGGATATTTCGAAAAGAGGTCGCAATTTGCGCGAGTAATCGCGTCGTTTGTGCGCCGCCGCCACACCTATGAGTGTAAGTCATTTATCTCTGTACATATATATTCTCCGTAAAGACTCCGCACATTACTTAGGAAAGTGACACGACCGATCGTCAGGTATCAAAAAGCTCCCATTATGCTTTCCCTCCAATCATCTGCATTATGATTGCCGGACTTGCCCCGTCTCAACCAAAACCCTGCGACACCTTCACACTTCAGACAAGCTAGACGGAAGACATCAAAGCTCATCGATGTTCAAACTCTGCTTTGCAATATTTTCATTCATGCAAGAGTAATATCCCGAGAAAATAGGCATAATCTTGGACACAGAGCAGACTCGCAACCTAAAACATTGTCTTAACAAGGCAGAAGTTCATACATTGCGAAAATATGACCCACAGTGCGAAGATAATTGCAGCATCCCAGGCAGCACACCAAGGTTGGTCCGACATTGAGCTAACATTGGCAAAGACCGGCATCAATATCAGACAGTAGTGGGAGTGCTACCCGATCCAACGTTGGCCCAGTCATTGGTTCCAATGTTGGCCCCGTCATTGGTGCCTATGTCGGGCCATTGCTAAATCTTGGTCCCGGCCAATGGTGGTCCCACAATGGCGACTTCCGACGTAATATTGAATATTACAGGAAGCGCTACCCGATCTAATGTTGGCCGTCATTGGTGCTGATGTTCGGTCATCGTTTCGCTCGCCCCTCTATTTGCAAATGCACTCGCCAAGCTGTTTGCAAAAAGGGAGGTAAACAGGCACAAGATATTGTTTTGAAACCACCAAGAAGTTTATCACACACAGCCTATTCTGTAGACAAGTAAAAGACTAAGCGATTTGTATTATTTCAAGATGCACTACTCAGCGGTTATACAACTGAAAAGATTGCAAATCAAATAACAACCGGGGTAATGGTTTGGTACTAATCAGTCTCCCGGCAGATGGCAGAATTTGCTCTCAAAATTACACGGCAGTCGCCACTCATTGGCGGTGCAATCAGTTTATCGAACAATATTTCATAAGAAATTCAGAATTGCTTTTATATCTCTTTTTTCGTAATGAGCAGCTAGTGTCTCAACAAGAAACAGAAAGAAAGGGTGGTCTGGGTAAGTGAGCACGCACCTCAGGAATACACGCGCGACGAAATGCCACTACAGCAAGCAGTTCGCATAACGAATGTCGATGAAACGTTAATGTCGACGAAACGTGTATCCACGAAAGGTGTTTTCGCAAAACGCTGGGCGAATAAGAAAGTCAGTCTTCTTTCTGCAGTCGTGACAAGATTTCAAACATATAATGGTAGGCGACTGTCGGTAACCTTTCGGGGAAATTATTCTACCGGCTGCCAGGTTGTAAGCACTGCGTAATTCTAGAGGTTATTCAGAAGTGTACCCGTAGAAGAACGCTCAATTGTCACCAAGTAGGTTGCAGCGCGCTTACGTTGAATATACAGGACTTGAAAGATGTAATCCGAGGTGTATGTCGACACGCACACTGAACAACCACTCAAATACAAAACTAGAAGGAAGGAATTCATGAAGATTCAATACAATGTAGCACACGCTGCCAGTTGTAGAACCGAACACACTAAACGATTCACAAGAATGTTTTGAGCTTTAAAAAAAATCGATACAGGTAGGACGTTTCGAACGCTGTACCATTTACCACACAAGCGAAATCCACAGCAGGCCCGCAGGCCGCATCACACGCAAAACTAGGTCCGGTCTTCGCAGGCCCTCCGGGATTGTCAACGGCTTACGCGTCATCCGACAAACCATGTGATCTCGTTCATGACGTTACTCTCGTAGAGTGCGGAGTCAAGCGATAAACAGTCTACGGCTGATTGGTCCGGCCAGAGCACACCTTCTACCACGCTTCCCGTTTAAGGAGAGAGAGAAAAAAAAATAGAGAATGAGTAGAAAGGGAGCAGCTCCTTCAAGGCAAGAACGAGGGTGCTCTCACAAAGCGAATCTTCAGGGGCATACCAACAATAAACACAACAAGAAGATTTGTCACTTATGCCCAAGGTTGACAGTGCAGTGGAAGCTATCTGTGGCCTTGGGCTTCAAGCAGGTTCCGTGTTCTGCCTCATAACCGACTTTGAGACTGTAGTCACGTGACACTAAGCGAAAACCGAAATGGCCGAGTGAACAGGACAGCTTTTCAAAGGCCAGCTTTTGAACTACCAAAGAAGCTGTCCAGTTCAAAAGTGATCCAAAACTGGGCAAGATTGATGACAATATTTTACGCCGTGCAACCCGCATTATAATTTAAAATGGAGAACTAAGCGCGACTATTTTTTGCAAACGATTTACACAATAAATAAATAAATAAATAAATACAAATATATATATATATATATATATATATATATATATATATATATTTATATATATATATACATACATACATACAGGGTGTTTCACGAAAAGTGGACAAATTCGATATTGCGAAAACTACGCGTCGATACAAACAAAAAGGCTTGTGTCGTTTTTGGCCTGGGCAAGGGGCCTATTTAGGAAAATTGTTAAAGTCCGGGATATTTAGATTCTTAATTATTTCTGCGTAATTAACTTTTTTAATATTGTGTTTAAGGGCATGGTTCCAATTAGAAAATTGCACAGCATCATCGAAAAAGACGACATTAACAAATTGCAGAGCGATAAAAGGCGCGCGAAGCATTTTACGGCTTTCTGAAACACTGCTCAAATTCGACGAGTTTTTTTTAAGTTTCGGTTTGCTATCGGAGTGCATCTCGATACCGACGGCACCGCGCCCCATGGATAAACAGAGCAACCAACCTTCGCTGCGCTGTCCTCGCACAACACAGCAGTGGTTGCACTATTTCTCTACGGGGCGCGGTGCCGTCGGAGCCGGGATGCGCTCCGATTTCAAACCTATACCAATAAACCCGTCGAAGTTGTGCTGTTTTTTCAGAAATCCTTAAAATGCTTCGCGTGCCTTCTATCCTTCTGCAATTTGTTGATGTAGTGTTTTTCCTTGATGCTGGGTAATTTTCTAATTGAAACCATAACATTAAACACAATTATAAAAAAATTAATTACGAAAACAAATTACCAATCTAATTATCCCGAACTTTAATAATTTTCCTAAATAGGTTCCTGACCCAGGACCAAAACGACACAAGCCCTTTTTGCTGCGACGCGTAGTTCTCAAAATATCGAATTTTCCCACTTCTCGTGAAACACCCTGCATATATATTATTTTTACCAATAAATATAAATGGTGTGTACACTGCTAGGATCGCGTTTTTCTACTTTAATTTTTTTACAGAATATTTACACATAAAATACACAACGGACATCACATCGTCCGACTTTCAACATATGATGAATTGCCGACGCTCACAGACGGAATCTCGCGAAGCTGTGCGAACGGGTTTTGAAAGAGGCTGCGTAGGGTAGGCGAAATGGTTTCGCAACTGTTAGAATGGCATAGGATTCGTGACGACGAACTAGCGTCATGCATCTTCAGTAAGTAGCTATGCTTGAGAGTCCCACACTTACATTCCCGCAGAGCGAGCGCGTCCGGCCTGATCGTGGAGCAGTCGGCTCTCGCGTCGCGATTGCTATGTTGTTGCTTTGCCTACACTAATTGACATGTGCACCGGCAGTCGAAGCAGCCCTCTCCAGACTTCATTCGACTCCAATAGACGACTTTAGAGTTTTATGGACTGTCTTAACACTGAGAATAGAAGTCATTTCGGTAGCGGCCTAAGAAGTGACTTTATGTTCGTTGACACCTACATCGAGAACGACGAAATAGGCAAAGAAGCATTAAATATAAAAAAAAACAGCACACAGAAAGAAACACAGACATGGCAGGGACACGCACAAAGTAAACAGCTTTAACTTTACGAAATGCATATAATTACAAGATACACTGTAAGAGACAGAAATAATTAAATCTAAAAAACGGAAGATTGAGGTGTCAACGCCGAGGTAAGGCCATGCGAAGGGAGAGCTGCCTGCAGAAACTGCAATACTCCTATAGGCGGCTAAGGGCGCCCTTGTGATTGCGGTTATGAAGCACCGGGGACGTACGCTCCATGAAGCTGGCTAAATAAAATTATCTCTCCGAGCGAGCGCATGAATGACTTTTCCACTTTCCTACCTCTGCAGTGCAAAAAAGAAAGTTGCCGGTCTATAACCTAGGCGACATAAAAAACGATGAGCCGTTGGCTGTGGCAGTAGAATATAGACCGGCCTATGCCAACACATCATATGATGTGCTGGCATAGCCTGGTCTATATTGGTCTATATTGTTCTGTATTGGAAAACTCTTTGCTTTGACCGTTTTATATCAACTAGCTTAAGCCAGCGTATATTAAATATCAGAAAGCCATTGGGTCTTACAGTCCAATATAGTACTGTCGATGCCGACGTATACGCGATATTGAAAATTCATTGACTGCAACAGTTCAATATTGGATAGCTTATGCAGGCGTATATGTAATATTCAAAAGCTATTGGCTTTGACAGCTCAATATCGGACTGCTTATGCCGGCGTATATCAAATATTGGACAGCTATTGGCTTTGACAGTCCCATGTTGACCTGACAATGTCAACGTATCACCAACATTAGGAAACCTTTGGATTTGATAGTCCATCAATGGCCAATGTGATTCCAATATTAGGAAACTTATGCCTTAGTTGGTCCATTTATGGGCAGTCCTTTGCCACATCAAATTCATTGTTGGCCCAATACTGTATGCTGCCCGAAATTAATGAGTAGATATGTATATCTCAGTCTGTGCCCATTCAGTCTGTATCAAATTAGAAAATTGATTTGGAGAAAAACGCTCGATGTATCGGATAAATTTAGACCACGAGGCAACTTTGCGCCTCTTAGACCTTTTGAATAAAAAGTTATAAAACACGCGACATGTGTGTGTGTGTGTTTGTGTGCATGCGTGTGTGTCTCATACAAACCTGCACTGACTATTGAAACGACTCAATGCAATGTGACGAACATGGCCACATACATTTTGTTTAATTTTTTTTTTTTTTTTAAATCATCTGCACTAACCAAACTGTTGTGAGAAGAAGCGTAGCCTCTTCATTTGACAGTGTACAGGTGATCAAACTCACGTCGTTTTTTTATAATCTCTTGATTATTCAGGCCTTCTTTTTGGGGATGGAAAACCGTTGCAACTCAGCTTCAAAGAAGGAACCGATAACGACTTCTTTTCACACCATGTCGAGGAGGTAATATGTTGTGAGAGTAGCTAGACGGGTTTTGTTGACGATAAACCTCATCTGTGAAGGACTCTTCGTACTTTTTCATAAGAAGGTGCCGTGGTAGCTGGAGTTTTAACAGCACCATTATGATGATAAGCCAGCGGTTCCCAATTTTCCAACAATTTGCGTACATGCAGCCAAACATGCCACTAATAATGCGAGAAGCAAACGCTGGACAGGCCCTGAAGTATACCGGTTTCAATAAGCTTCGAACACGTACATTGTTGTCTATTCTGCATTTTCCAAATTTTCAGAAGTAGAGAGGCCCAGATAGGCGACGTCGGAGACTAATTTTGGCATTGAGCAGCATGTTTGCTATCTACTTCATATCTCTTGATATCTGCAGCGACGATAACCCACCGTTGTCATCACGAAAATGTTAAAAGTTTGCTTTTAAATAGGATTTCAGGCACACAATTTTCAGTACGCATTTTCCTCTCTCCAAATGACTTGCGGAAAACGGTGTGCAAGTGGCAAAACAAATGCTAAAATAACTGCTGAGGCTTACGAGAATTTTTACCTGGAATTGTCGGGATGCAGGTTTACACCTGTGGAGGACGGCCGGCACCCATGCGAGCTTCTCGTGAGAAGCCGAGTTAGGTCCTGCCTAATCTACCTCACTCCGATGGTCACAAGAACAGTCCAAACGCGCAGCCCAGATAGAAACAGGGGATGTCTTCTGAGGCCCTTACAAGGAGGTGACGGGGTACGCCCGAGGGACAAAGGACAATGAACCACGAAAGGTCAAGTGTTACAAAATGTGGTGACTCGTTCCTCATTAGTCATCGCAGATGACGGGTGGGAGTTTAAGCGGAACCGAATGCACCTGCTCCAAAAGCAGGAAGACCTTGCGGGTACAGATATATTTTGAGGATGCTTGTTCAGCCTCGGAGCTAACCAAACTTTAATTTGGGCCTGCTGCAATGGCCCCACCTGTTCAGCAAGACGGTCCAGCCGTGAGCTCATCTGTTACGCTTGCCAGCACCCTAGTTCTAGTGTGCCAGCTGTGGAGCATGACTGCGCCGGATTCACTGTTCGGTCAAGTGTGCGTGCTACTCAGATATTAACTCGAGTTACGTGGCAACCGCGACGACCTCACTGCGATGGCTAGTTTTGGATGTACGGTTCAGTGGCGTACGTAGCGATTGGTGTAAATATTTTGATTTTTTTCGTCGTATTCCTTTATTGTTCTTTCTTTATATTTCTTACTTTGTTTTTTTTTATTTCTGTATTTTTGTCTTCCAAACTACAGAGAAAGGGTGATGCAACAAGTGTAAGGCTCGGAACCTTGCGTACCTGGTTCAAATAAAAAACGGGCTCTTCGTTCCTGCTCACTGAGTCTCATGTATCGTTGACTGATTCAGTAAAAAATTGAATCAGTAAATGCTTACGCAGCGTTCCTCTTATTACTGACTGGGCACTAGCGCCGGACAAACGCTTAAACAGTGCTCGTGTTCTTACTGTTTTAGCACGAGTGCCAAAGCCGAACGCTGAAGTAGCGCTCGTCTCCTCGCTGTTGGAACAGGAGTGGCAGCCGAACGCTTATGCAGGGCTTGTCTCCTCACTGACCCAGCTTGCGTGCCAGCCAAAGGCTTAGACAGCGCTTGTCGCTTTACTAAGTGAACGCGAGTGACGGCCAAACGGACACATCGCTCTCCTTCTTACTGATTGAACACGAGTGGCAGACAAACGCGAGAGCTGCACTCGTGTCCCCACATAATTAATATATCTTCTGGTTAACATATAAATATGCCGGTGCTGACGAAAAACGCTGACCTAGCAGCTTACCAGCTTCTAGTGCAGCACCCCACAGGTACACAGAAGTTACAAACAAAACATGCATAAAATTGAATAAGGCAAATATTTAAAAAAGAATAAATCATACTTGTTTTTCGCTAAGCAATATATAAAGCAAATACCATTTCTTTAAACAACATTTAAAAAGCGGACTGAAATATTAGGAACGGCATGAAATGTTTATTTTTATCAAAAAATATTTCCTAATTTCACTTGTGCTATATTATTTTATATCACAATTATAGTGCACAAGTGTGTTTAGAAATGTCCGCAAGTTACTTTTTAGAATCCAAGGCCATAATCTCTGCGTGATGCCTCTACTACAGAAGGATTCGTGTAAATAGGGAAGCATTTTATCGATTTTTTCTAAGTGATATATAAAAAAATCTATTTGTCTTAAGACATTTTTGTTTAGGCCTCATACAAATTCAAAAATTTTAGCATTGTTAGGAAGACACAAAAAATGAGCCTCATTCAAAAAGACCCTCTCATCTCGTGTAGCAGTAGGAACGCTGAAGGTGTGCAAGGACGGTTGCTCGTACTTTCGCACTGGCAACAGCATTATGATAAACCACTTTGCATTTTATTAAACTCATCTATTCACCAAGAACCTGAGCGGTTGACGGAGGTCCATGATTTTGCCTCATGCATTCGCAGTCAAGACCTTTAGCTTCATACTTGGCGCACACCCGTCAATTTGCCGTTTCCTATAAAGAAGGTAACGCGATCCGGTCCCGGGCTCCTAATGTGAACATTAAACACCTCCAGCAGGATTCTGCGGTACTCACGGGATGTCCTGACAAAGACGTGGACGACTGGCTTAAAAATTATGAACAAGTGAGCGAGCACAGCAGGAAATAACTCATTTTAGCTCGCCATTATCGTCTTTGCCCTCAAGGAGACATTCTTTTCGCGGCTTGACAAGCACGAGGATGCCATAATTTCTTGGGACAGATTCAAGACAGCTTTCATGGAGTCTTTTGATCAGCCGGAACATTATGAACTAAAAGCGCGAACTGAACTTCCCAGCTGATACCAATCGACCGCCGAGACATCAACAGCGTATATCAAAATGTACTCTCTGCCCCCGAGTCGACCCCCAGATGAGTGAAGATGAAAATATCTGTAATCGTTTTATAGGACCCTCAAAACAATTATTTTTCATCGTTGCTTCGAAATCGCAAACCGTGGTCAAACTGTTCTCATAATGACGGAAATGTGAGGAACTTCAAAACGAGCAAATTTTAAGGAGCCTTTCGAACGCCTCTCTGTAGTGTCTTATGGGGTATTGCTTTGCCCCACCGTTACAACCATAATACGTACCAGCATCAGAGAAGAGCTACGATATCCTATGGGACACCAGAGTAAAACATCACCCCCTTGCACTTCTCCGGTGATCACCTTGACATTCAGTTCACAGTTAGTGTCGAGCATCGTGGTGTTCTATCGCCCCTGGCGAATGCTCCTCTAAGCGCACCAGACGAACCCATCACCATACCGATGTGAGCATATTAGCAAAAACAAGCTCGTCAAACACGTCGCCAATCAGACATCTGGCGAACTGACGTTAACCGACCGGTTATTTGCGATTGCGACACGTCTTGTCTAGCTCTCTACTACTGCCGACGCTGCATCACCGACACTAGCCTGCAAGCCCCTAACAACCAGCACAGCAATAACTCCCAAAAACGCCGCTCTCCCTACGACCCCCGTCGCAATCATAACTTCTCTTTTCAACCCTAACCTGCAGCTCGCGCATCCTATGCAGACAACATTAACGCCGGACAATATCTTCATGACCGCTGTTTGCCTAGCCACGTTGCCCCAGCTCAGTCCCGCCGTGGTCGTTCACCGTCACATTGCCCTGCTGGCCTCTGCTCGGTTTCGCACTTTAATGACTCTATTCCTTCCAGCTCCCACCAGTCACACTCAAAACCAAAACCTGCATTGATAATTGAGGTCAGGCTGCGCTTCCACAACGTATGAAAAATCCTTCGTTTCTGGGGCCGATGAAACTAACGGCGGAAATGGGACGAATACACTTTAAAGGACACATGAAATGAAAAAAAAAGATTTTAAACGGCTTAGATGGAAAAAGGATGTCATAAAACGATTTTACAACGAAGAAAAAAAAAATTAGAGCTATATTTACGGCGCAAGACGAATTTGCAGTTCGCGCCCGCGGGCCCCGCGGAAAAGTGGCCCATATTTATCACGTGACTGGCCCTTATTTATCACGTGGTGCCTGCGCTCTTTCGAAAGCTTTCTATGGTCTTTGAAAGTTACTTATTTTCTTCATTTTTTTGTTGCACTTATTTTGTAACAGAATATTTTGACTTTTGAGAAACTTCAAGTATAAGAAAATCATCACTTCCGTTTTGACGCTTACGAAACCAAACAAAGTCCGCCATTTTTTCTGCGAAGGGGCGCGGAGCTGACGGAGCGCGGTCGGCGCGGAGTTGTTTTTGACATGCCGGTTCAACAAAAGCGACGCCGCTGCTCGACGAAATGCTGCAGTTCTCGTGATCGTGACCAGGAGGATTTCGGTAAACATGCGGTACCGGCGGACGAGCATTTGAGAGCGATCTGGCTAGAGGCGATCGGGCGTACGCCTGGCACGTCTGGCGAGAAGAATGTCCGGGTGTGCTCTCGTCACTTCACCCCGGAGGCCTTCGAGCCACGCAGCGAGCGAACCCAACGCGTGACTTTAAAGCCAAATCGCATCTCGTCACTGGACAAATCTAAACGATTTGTCGAGTGACGAGACGGGCGACGAAAACCCGCTGTCGTGCGTCGAGGCACACCGCACGAGAAGCGTATCGCTGGCCTCGGAGATTTCCGCGGGGGGGTTCGCTGGTCTGCGAGGCGTGTCCTCGTAGGGGCAAAGCCCGAGCTGCCTGCTCCGGTCGACGAGTTTGCGCTTCAACTTGGGATCTATCGTAAAAGACGCGGAGCAGACCAACTTTGAGCAGACTACCACCGTTTCCACCACCAGCACGACCAGCACACAAACCCAACAACCAACGTTGCCAACAACACAGCGCGCGCCGAAGTTGAACGGAAGTGGCACTTTGTTCAGCCGAGCAGCCAAGCCAATCCAAGCGGCTTACCTCTCCTCCCCGCGGAGCGCACAGGCGCGAGAGAGAAAAGTGGAAAGGAGGAGTGTTACACCGCGCTTGACAAAAAATCATCTCGCGCCGTAAATATAGCTCTAAAAAATGTTTTTCTTCATTGTAAAATCGTTTTATGACACCCTTTTTCCATCTAAGCCGTTTAAAAAAAATGTTTTTTTTTTCTTTGCATGTGTCCTTTAATGCTTTGGTGGAAACTGGCGCAGCAAAGGACTGCATAACTCACGACGTCCCAAAGCGCTTGCGCAAAGTCACCGCTCCTTCTTATGGGCGTCAACGCTGCCAAATGGGCAATAGAAAACTGGTGGAATCGCTGGTATATGTTACATTTTAATTGCAGGTGATTCTGTACCAATATGCGGCAAGGTACGCCATGTTGGCGGTAATCGTGAAATCCGCTTTAATTCTCCGGATGACCCCAGTCCCCATTCCGGTGCACCACTTGCTGTCCTTCGAAGAGAAAATAATTTACTGCCGTCACCTCAGTCTGCCGTCGCTTCTGGACTGGACATGACAAGCAGAGGTGAAAGATTTATTGTACTTATTGAACATATCCATAGCAATTAAAAAATGAATCGGCCTTTCTTATCCTCTCGCCAAATGAAAGACGACAAATGTCACATCTGGATAACGAATATTTTGACGCAACCCCAGATCTTTTCCCAAGGTAGCGGCGCCGCCACTCTTCAGGTAAATATTGAAGATAACCTTTGCTGCACTTGCCCCCATCACCTCAATACCAAAGCATTGACATAACATATTTCCAGCGATTCAGTAGAGAAGATGAAGTCTTCAACACTGGTCGAAGCCGAGCGTCACTTGATGCGCTCCCTTCGAGCTCCATAGCGAGCTGTTTTCGAGTTCACGGGCCATGTATCAACCCGTACAACACATGTCGAACATGACATAGGTACTGGTGACTTTCCTCCTCTCTAAAGCACACCAGACCAAACATCGTTTCTAGAATGTAGAGTGATTCAATTTCACAACACCAACATGATAAAAATAGTGATTGAACCTTCATTTGTCCCTCGTCCTCCCCGGTGGTGCTTCTCAAAAAGTAAGGCGGCACGTGGCGCTTTTGTGTGGATTGTCGCCGCCTCAACAAAGTGAAACAAAAACACGTCTTTCCACTGCCCCGAATAGATGATACATTCGAAATACCACAAATGTCGTCCTACTCTTCATCCATGGATCATCGAAGCAGGTATTGTCAAGATCCTCTTGCGACTGAAGACAAGCCAAAAACAACGTTTATAACACCTTATGGCATTTACCAGTTCACTGCCATGTAGTTCGGGCTCTGCAATGCGACTGCGACATTTGACCCATGATTGACGCTGACCTCCGTGGCTGTATTTGAAACATTTGGCTGTGTTGCCTACAACATTTAGCGAGCACTTATATCGGCTTCGTAGAGTCGTTGAGTGCATGCGTACCGCTGCCCTACAACTAAACTCTAAGAAATGTATTTCCGGCGACCACAAAAGCAAAGTCATCGGCTACATGTTCAACGCAGATGATATACGACCGGAACCAGACAATCTGCGGGCGGTGTCGCAATTTCCTGCACCACGAAACATCAGGGAATAAGAATATTCTTAGGCTTTCGTTCCTACTTCCGAAACGTTACTCTGGGCATTTTCTTATATTGCTGAGCCTTTCAAACACCAGCTACGAAATGGCATCTCTTTCACGTGGGGTCCAAACCAACAAACCTCCTTAGAACGCCTCAAAGCGGCCTACACCTCGGCTCCCGTTATTGGCCACTTCGCCGAAGGTCACGACATCGACAGCCAAACAAACGCCAGAAGCCATGGAATAGGCATAGTTCTCGACCAAGCCCACAGAAGCCAACAGCGCGCCATTGCATACGCTAGTCATACCTTCACTAAAAGCTGAGCGCCACTTTTCCACCACTGAGAAGGAATGCTTAGCCGGCATCTGGGCTGTATTCAAGTTTTTTCCTTTAATTTTATGGATCCCTATTACTTATTGTAACTGATCACAACGCCCTTTGTTGGTTGGCAAGTTTGAAGGACCCATCGGGGCGTCTCGGCCACTTGTCATTACAGCCCCAGGACCACCTCTTCACGGAGGTTTACAAACCAGGGCAGCGGCACTTCGAAGCCGACAGCTTATCTCAATTCCCGCTTCCAAACGACGCACCCCTTCCTCCTCACGCAAAAGGGCCAGATAACACAGCAACGCTGGACAACCTCAATATGGCTTCAGCGCAACTGTCTCACGATTCACTGCAACCACGGATTTATTATTTGCAAGGCCATCCATGATATTGCACTCAACTAACTAACAAACACGCCCGTCTTTTCACTCTTTGTACTGATTCCTTTATAGACGGAACTAGAAGCACCGGGGACGACAATGGCTCATTTTGCTTCTACGACTACAAAAGATATCAGCAAATCACGATGACACCACAACCGGACACCTTGAATTTTGTAATGTCACATTCGATTGGGGCGCACCACACAGCACCGCGCTGCACCGACGGACGCTTCGCGTTCAGAAGGTCGTGTCGGTGCGGCTGCACTACGTTGATTTGGGAGTTCGTGCGGCGCACGACACTGGCGCGTTGCAGCACCAGCTGCATCGTCGGAAGGAGACCGTGCAGCTTCATGCACTGCGGGCCGGTGCGGCCTTGAGTTAACGCTCTCAGCCTCCTTCGGCCCCTTCTTTCTCTCGCTTCGTCTTCCTCGTCTCGGTAAACATGGCGGCTCGGGAGACTCTCGCTAGATGGCGCGCGCCGCCGCCCCACTCGTGGCGGATTATGTTCAATGGCCAACCCGTTTATGTTTTGCCCTTGAAGTGACTGCGCCAAGCGCGTTGCACGGTGGAATGCTTCGTGTTCACTTGGTAGTGCGTCATGCGCTGCACCCGCGCGGTGGCGCGGCCTTGGGGGCAGCATCTTCTCGGTGCTGCGTGCGCCCCAATTGTATGTGACATAAAACAAAATTCATAATCCGTAAAATGTGTTTTTGACCGGCAGGTACCGTACTAATAATGAATACATGTGCGCATGCTAATTATGTCCAAATAACAAAACTCATTCACCATCGCCTCCTAGATTACTCGGGGCACTTTCTTCACCATGCCACCCACTTCAGCGCATATAAATTGACCTCCTCGGTCCGTTCCCCAGTCACAAGAAAAGAGTCGATGGATAACTGTAATTTTTGACTACCATACCCTGTACGCGAAAGCACAAGCGCTCCCCGGAACCATAGCTCTTCATGCAGCAAATTTATTTTTCATTCCGTCCTCGTCCTACTCGGCGCCCCCCAGCCCGTCAACACAGAGTGAGGAACACAATTTTTAGAAAGCCTTCTTCAATAAGTCTGTCGCCCTGCGAGGACGATTCACCATGTCACTACTGCATATCACCCACAAGCAAATGGCTAGGTGGAACGGTTCAACCACATTCTAGCCAACATGCCCTCTGTCTATATCACAGATGACCAAAACAACTTGGTAGGATTTAATTTTTGATACGTTGCATACGCCTATAATGTCAGTCGTGAAGGCACCACAAGTGTTTCTCTTAACCACCTCCTGTATGCTCGCGAGAACGTTGTTAAAGATCGACACCCTTATTCCAAAGATAGACAACTTTTCTTTTAATGCGTACAACCAAGCCATACTCTAGCGCGCTAAAGAACGTAGGCAAATTTCCCCGTATTCAAACATTAAAAGTATAAAAGCTACATAACATTCGTTACGCCGAGAACCACACTCCGGTGTCCTACAAAAATGGCGTTAAGGTTTTTTTTTTTGTTGTTGTTGTTTACATTCTTGAAATCTTGGAAGATGCGAAAAGTCCAAAAACAATTCAAGGCCCTTTTCGAGACTCTTGCCACCTGTCTTCGAGGAACTAGGAAGTGACTCTTATAATTCCGCCCTGGAACCACCGCTCAAAAGCTACTGATGTGGTCCGCATCGCCCGACTGAATTCCTACCACCGTCAAGTCCCTTAGCTGCATGGTCGGTTATCGGCCCTTTTTCAGCGGGAAGATAGCTGTTAACAAGAAAAAAGAAATGAAGCTCAGCCAAAAAGGCACGCACATTTTGTGCAGGGGCGGAAACGGTCAATGTGTGCTCAGACTGTTGCCCCAAATATCGTATTGGCGAAACCATTATAGTTAATACCTCTTTATTGTATTAAACCCATCTACGCATCAAGATGCTACAGTAAATATCTATTTTCAAACAACCCAGTTTTTCAATAATTTGTTAGTACTATTACTATAAGGCATGCTACAAATGATTCTTATTCCTCTTTCCGGAGTAAGAATAGTTTTGGGAAATTTTGTTTGGTGGTCGTAAACCAGAATAGATCACCGTAGTTCACACGAGATACAAAAATGAGGAACGTAAAAGCAACGTAACTTCTGTTGGAAGGACATAACAGTGTATGTGTAATATTGTCACAAATAGATGCGACGAGATGAGAGACAATGAACAGAAAATAGTTTTAATCGGCGAACTTCTACCAGAAAACGAAAGGAAGAAGACATGTTGAGACAGCACCAGCGAGAATCGACAGCGACAGCAGATACCGACTGTGCGTCGGCGT
This sequence comes from Ixodes persulcatus, assembly GCA_013358835.2. NCBI lineage: Eukaryota > Metazoa > Arthropoda > Arachnida > Ixodida > Ixodidae > Ixodes > Ixodes persulcatus. Next base: position 23,320 of record JABSTQ010005319.1, read on the forward strand.
TACATTGTGCTAATGCGAGAGTGAATCAGTGAAGTGAATCGGCAATACTGCGCTCGGCTTCTTTCTACTGTGCTTGTTGCAGGTTCGGGAAAGAACTAGGGCGATAATGACTAGGCAAAGCGATTGGGGACTACTTAGTTCTTATAGTCCAGGTAACAATAAACACGAAACTTCTAAATTCACGGAGAGGCGTTTCTTCTTGGTCACACGCGTGGTAATATAAAGCTAATGCACGCCCATTTAAAAATTATATATTCTACATTTTCAGTCGCATCCATTAGCTTCGTGAAGATCACCCCCAGTGTTTTAAACGTAATATTTGAATAGGCGAGGAGTCAATATAAATGTCGCTTGGAATGTCAAGTTTCATATATTTGGTGATAAAAATGTTCTTGATTTATTCTTATTTATTATGTTATTATTAGCATTATGCCATAATTCTAGACTTTTTATGCTTTCATTAGCTACGTGCCACAGCTCATTGCATGTTTTAGCTGAAAGAAAATGAAGCCGGTGTTATCTGCGAAAAATATAAACGGCACAAAATAAAGCGACTGAAGAAAATAACAGTAAACCAGACGTGTCATCAGAACAGAAAGAAGTCAACAGTCCTATTCAGTAAAGAATGGCTTGAGTCGAACGACGTGAACCACCTTGGGTCGCGGTCGGCGTCGTAATGATGCTTCTGGTTCGTCAGGAACTACCACGTAGTTGAGCTTTCTGAGGCGGCAAAGTGCGTAAGGACCAAAGTACCGCTCTAGGAGCTCCCCTTGGAGGCTTCGTTGTCGTATTGGTATCCGTACCCACACCTTGCCTCCTGGCTGGGAGTGGACGTCGCGACGCGATGGTTATAATGGTGAGCATAGCCGAGTTGTTGGTCTGGTAACCGGAGCATGGCGAACTGTGTGACTACATCTGCCCGATGAGTGACAATCTGAGAGTTGGTTTCCGGTTCATTAGGTTTCCGGTTCATTAGGTTTCATTAGGTTTCCGGGGCATCATTGCATCCAGCGTCGTCATTATTTCGCTATCCTAGACCACCTGGTATGGTGAGACTCGAGAAGTTGCTTGAACCGCAGTATTGTAGGCGAACGTCACATGCGGCAGAATTTTATCCTACGTTTTGTGCTCCACATCGACGTACATCTTTTTTTTTTCGGCGATAGCCTTGTTTGAATTGAATTGAATTTGAATTGAATTGGTTTTATTAAGACACTGTCTACGGTAACAGGGCAAAAGGCAGATTAAAACTGTCTGAGGCGGCCCTATCACCCGTTTACATTGTTCAGCAGGCGAAAACAAAAACAATAAATATAAAGATGTACAAGAGGATACAATAGCGCATCAAAAACAATCAACACAGCATATTTTCTACAGAGCTTATACAATCTTTAGTTCATTAACACTTTGGAAATAAATGAAACAGGTAATCCAACTTATACGTAATGAAAATACAATATAAAAGTATTTACTCAACGTGACATGACAGAAGGTGTCGCTTAATACTAAATATAAAGCTGTTTTGATACACAATCTGTGATTATTTCTCAAACAACGGGATGTTTAAGAAATCAGATATTGAGTATGCTAATTGGTGATGTCCATAACTTTTTCTAGGCCAAGGTATTCTATAGGAGCCGTGTTGAAGATTGTATCGTGTATTACTAGGAAGAAGTGCGTCAAAATAACGGGTAGGGTCACTTATTATTTCGTTATAGGTATACATTGAAAGTTTAAGAAGGAATAGCTGACTAATGATGAGAAAACTGTATTTAAAAACATGTGTGCTGTGTGGTTAGTACGCAGAAAGTTTTCTATACAACGCATCGCTTTTTTGTGCAAAAGAAACAACCTATCAATATTTGTTTTAGTTGTTGAACACCAAACTAATAAACAGTAATGGCTTCTCGGGTCGTTGCTATTCGTGGCACGATCGCGCGTTGGAATGGACGCTTTTCGGGAGTGTGGGCCAGTACTACAATTCGCTAATCCTTGCAATTCTTCTGCTGTATCCTAGGTGTGCAGCCGTCATGTATTTGTTAGAACAGTTCCGCTCAATGACTTGTGTTAAGCTGTTGTGCCAAAGTTTTCTTCTTTTATTCTGTAGAGCATATTTCGATGAATGCAAAGGTTGTCAAAGATAGTGCGAATACTCGCAGTACTGCAGTCCTTTTTCCCTCTAAGTGGTCGTCGAGGAGTGCGCGCAGCTCGGGATTGTATTGTTTTAGAGCTGCATGTCGCTGACGTTCACTGCGCTAAGAAAAGCATCGTAAACGCCGTCGTCGTCGGTGCACTCGTATGCACACCGACTTTACAGGTGCGTTCGATAGACAATCGGCGTCACTATGCTTACGGCAGGCCTTGTATACATCAGTGATATTAAATCTTAGAGTCGGAGACTCTACCGTGCGAAACGTCCTGATAGGTACCTTCAGCACGCGAGCCAGCAAAGCAAATGGGGTTTTTTAACCACGAGAAAAATACTTTCATACTTGTATAGACGAAACCTCGTTATCGCGCAGAAGACCGCGAGGTATTCCGTCTCCTTCGTGGAATCATTGCTTTCCGCCTTTGACAGCGTCCGACTTGCGTAGCCATAACTCTCGATTTACCCTCTTGCCTCCGAACAGGTACCCCACCGAGTTCTGTGTTACTGACGTCCGTGTGAATTTGCGTCTCCGCAGACTGCTTGAAGTGGCAGAGGATCCCACGAGTCTTGAGACGTCGCTCGAGCTCGTTGAAAGCGTGTTGCTGCTCTTCCTCTTACACAGACTGTGCGGCATCATTTGTGAGGTGTGTTATCGGATCCAAACTTTATGCGAAATCTCGAAGCTTCGATTGAAAGCACAACTTGCAAGATATATTTAAATCGCTTCCTTATCCAATGGGCGGAGAACGTCTGTGCTAAGGCGGATGTTTCCCTAGGACCAGGCAGTTCACCTTTGCTGCTCACAACGTGACCGAAGAACTTCATTTTACCGTAGACAAACCAACAATTCGTCCGCTGGAGCGTGAGTCCAGTCATTTCGGTTGCCTGCTGCACAGCTCAAGGTCGCATCTCATGGTAGTTGAAGTCTCTAGTAACTAACTACAACATCGTCGAGGTAGAGGAGAGAGTTCTTCATTTCAGGCCAGCCAGCAGCGTGTCTATGACACGTTGGAAGTCTACTGCAACCGCACAAGCTCAGAAAGGCATGACTTTGAACTGATAAAGTCCGTCGAGCGTTACGAAGGCAGTGTTCTCAACGTTCCATTCATTTACTTGGATCTGCCAGTAGCCGCTACTTTAAGTCCATCGACGAAATGTGGTGAGAATGGCGCAGACGGTCAAGAAAATCGTAATGCGGGGAGCAGAGAGAAGTTCTTGTTACCACGTTTAGTCGACCGTGTCCTACCCAAAGTATCATGGTTTCGTCTTTCTTTGTTACCAGGACCACTGGGGAAGCTGATAGCCTGCTTGACAGCTGAATGATGCCACCGTCGAGTGTTCCTTGAACATGTTTTTGGATTACTTCCCTCTCATTCATGGAAAAACACTACGGCTACTGCTGGACCCGGTGCGCATCGTCATCAGTAATGATGCGTTCCTTCGCAACCGCTGTTTTGCGCACTTTCGAAGACGTGGCAAAGTAGTTCTTGAATTTGGTTACAAGATCAAAAAGTTGCTGTTGTTTAGGACCTGAGAACTTGAGATGGATGCGAGGCTGCGAGGACTTTTTGCACTTGTGCTGCAATGGCGAGAATTTTTTTTAAAATCGCAGTCACTGCGGCTGGGTCCCGGAGGTCCTTGATATGGTCGACAGTCGTTCCTTTCCTAAGGTGTTGAGAGTTCTGTAAGAACTTTGCCACAAGCACTACGTTTTCCACAAGCATCAAGCACCCGTCACCCCTTGGCGAGGATGATTTCTCTTCCCAAGAAAAGTTTAACGCTGCCTTCTAGCAGAGCTTCGCCGCAAGGGGCTGCATCAGTCTAGACGAGTAAAAAAATACTTGACCACGCGGGAAGGTTCACATGGCCGACGACGATCCCGTTGGTGGCAAACATTACGTCGAGTTCCTCCGGCGGTAATACAGGCTTTCGCAGCGTGAAATGGCTTGCTCCAGAGTCATTAACTATGCCATAATCGCACGGATAGTCTATTCCCAAAATAACGCCCCTCGCCGAGTCCTTTGGAACGAAGGTTCTGCTTGGGCAGGATTTACCGTGCATATAGACGAGAGCAGTTCACCTTCCAGCGGGTGTAAAGAGGTGACCTCCGGTTGTTCGTATCTGCTGGCCATCCCATGGCGCTTTTGCCTTCCGAGGGCGACGAGAGAGCCTCCCACTCAAGACTGAGTAGTCTGCTCAGTTCGCCGTGAGTGCGGTTGCGTCGTGGACGTCGGTAACAACGTTTAGGCTGAGGGACACACTTGCCGTAGTGTCATTTTGATTCATGGCGTTGGGAGAGTGGGAGCGCATTGGCGTTCTTGAAGGCTCTTTACTTCGGACGTCTTCTGCAACGCCACATAAAGACGTTTCGCCACTTGATTTCCCCAGTGACGAAGGTGAGAGTCCTCTCAAATCGTGAAGTTTTGTGCAATATAAATACTGACGAGCGGTTGTCTCTGCACTGATTGAACCCAAGTACCTGCCAAAGGCTGATGCAGCGCTCGTATACTTACTGATTGAACACGAGTGCCTGCAGAGCACTGACGCAACGCTTGTCTTCTGGATTCTAGAAGTAATATGCAATACACATGCTCACGAGCGGTTGTCTTAGCACTGATTGAATCCAAGTTCCGGCCAAAGGCTGATGCAGCGCTCGCATTCTTACTGATGGAGCACGAGTGCCGGCAGAAGGCTGATGCAGCGCTCGTCTTCTCAATTTATGAAATTGTGTGGAATATGAATGTTCACCCGTGGTTGTCTACTCACTGATTGAAACCAAGTACATACCAGCCAAAAGGTGATGCAGCGCTCGTATTGCTACTGATTGAACACGAGAGCCTGCAGAACGCTGACGCAACGCTCGGCTTCTCAATTCTTGAATTTGTGGGGAACATGAATACTCGCAAGCGGTTGTCTCGGCAGTGATTGAAACCAAGTACCTGCCAAAGGCTGATGCAGTCTGCGTATTTTTAGATATTGAACATGAGTGCCAGCCAAACGCTGACCCAATGCTCGTCTTCTCAATTTTTGAAGTTGTGTGGTACAAAAAAAAAAAAACTCACTAGCGCTTGTCTCCGCACTGATTGGACCCAAGTACCGGCCAAAGCATGATGCAGCACTCGCATTCTTAATGATTGAGCACGAGTGCCTGCAGAACGCTGACGCAACGCTCGTCGTCTCAATTTTTGAAGTTGTGTGGAATATGAATGTTGACCCGCGGTTGTCTCCGCACTGATTGAAACCAATTACCAGCCAAAGGGTGATGCAGTGCTCGTATTCTTACTCATTGAACACGAGTGCCTGGGGAACGCTGACGCCATGCTCGTTTTCTTAATTCTTGAAGTTGTGTGGAAGGTGAATAATGACAAGCGGTTGTCTCCGCACTGATTGAACCCAACTACCAGCCAAATACTGATGCAGCGCTTGTATTCTTACTGATTGTCGTGGTTCAGGTCAACCAGTTGAGTGAAATAGGAGAGTGCATGGCCGACGGTATAAATCAATTTATATAAAACAGCAATATACGTAAATAGAAAATATGACTAATGCCTATTTACACATGTACAGTTAGAAATGTCTGGAACTCTCACGTCCCTCTTCAGGTTGCTGACGTCAGGCGCTGTGGTCGCCAGAGTCCGTTGAACCTTGATGATACGGTGTAGACGGGATCCGATGCTTTGTACCAGGGGTCGTTGCCGAGGTATCTCCGGGCTCTGTTGGAGGTAGCCCAGGTAATGCCGAGACCTTATCCACTGGGTACCAGGGTTCGTCGCCTTGATACTTTAGGTCCCTGTAGAGGGCTGCGGGTCCGAGTTACGGTGGAGTCGGCATGCATCTGCGGTTCACGGCCGAGGACTGCAGCTTTCTCGAGTCACCGTCGAATCCGTCTGCAGCTGCGGGTCACGGCCGAGGTATGCAGCGTTCTCGGGGCACCGTCCAATCCGTCTCCTGCTCGAGCCACACCTCCTCGAGCTTCTTCTTTTCTTCCTCTTCACTTTTTACCACCCAGCCTGGCACCTCTTCTTTTCTCCTCTTCTTTTTTTCACCGCGTAACGTGACAATAACCCCCCTCTTCAGTATTTAGTTTATCTAAATTCTTATTTCTTCAGGTTACGCGGCTCTCCACCTGTTTTCACTTTGTCGATGCACAAGTTCGCATACACGCACAAAAATTAATTCATTTTTCTTCCCTGCCGCGCAACAAAAAACGAACTCAACAGTCACTGAGGCTGCAACAACATTAACCTCTTATTTCACTTTAAAAAAAATTCAACCACTTTCATTAGATGCTGTATCCCTACTCCTCATTTACCCTGTCTTTCGGTGAGCACATCTCATATATGTCGACTAAATGAACTTCAAATGTACCTAGCTATACCCTGCTGAGATAATCCGCCCCGATATTATCCTTTCCTTTTATGTATCTTACGTGGAACGCAAACTCTTGTAATGCCAGACTCCATCTCATCACCCTAGCGTTGTTTAACTTCACCTTGTTCAGGTATTCTAAGGGCTGGTGATCAGTTTCTACCACAAACTCTTTCCCATAAAGATACACGGCGTATTTACCTACTGCCCACACTAGCGCAAGGCACTCCCGTTCTATGGCTGCGAAGTTTCTCTCGCTTGCACTTAGCTTACGACTAGCATATGACACATGATGTAGCATACCTTCATGCTCCTGCAGGAGCACTGCTCCTACTGCCGTGTCAGATGCGTCTGTACGCAAAACGAACTGTTTTGACAGATCCGGCGCCAACAAAACTGGTGGTTCTGCCAACTTCTTCTTCAGTTCTTCAAAACTGGCACTATGTTCTGCTGTCCACGCGACGACATTACTTCGTCCCTTTTTTGTGAGCTCGGTCAGCGGCGCTGCTATTTCCGAGTAGCCTGGTATGAACTGTCTGTAATATCCGGCGAGACCTAGGAAGGCTCTCACTTGTTTCTTTGTTTTTGGAACCGATGCCTTCTGTATCTTTTCCAGTACCTCTGGCTTTGGAGCAATTTGTCCCATACCCAGCTTATGGCCTAAGAATGTTATAGAATCAAAACCCAGCTCGCATTTGTTTGGTTTTGCCGTGAGTTGGTTTCTTCTGAGGCGTGCAAATATTTCCTTTAGCGTTTGCCAGTGCTCTTCCCATGAATCCGTGGCTACTAAAATGTCATCAATGTAATGGTATACGTTAGGGACACCTTCAAGGACATGTCTCATTAACTTCGTGAACACTGCTGCTGCAGTCTTTAACCCGAAAGGCATGAATTTGAATTGATATAACCCGGAAGTTGTAGAAAAGGCAGTTTTCTCTTTTGCCGATTCTTCCAGGGGTATCTGCCAGTACCCTTTCGCCAAGTCTATTTTTGAAAAGTAATTCTTTTGACCCACTTTTGTGAACACCATATCTGCCCTCGGTATTGGTTCGGCGTCGTTAATCAATACCGTATTTAGGCTTCTGAAATCGACACATAGCCTATTGGATCCGTCGGGCTTCTTCACCATCACGATAGGGGAATTGTAAGCCGAAGTTGACCGCTCAATGATGCCTAATTTTAACATTTCCTGCACTTCTTCTTCTACCTGGTCTTGAATTGCAAACGGCAGAGGATACTGTCTGACGTACACAGGTTTTTCAGTGGTCAGTCGTAAAGTACATTGCAGCGCGTCCGTTCGTCCAGGTAGGTCAGAGAATATATCCTCATATTGTGTTATCGCGTCACACAGGTTCTGTTTTCGTATTGGACTTAGTTTGGGGTTAATAAGCACGCTCTGTGCTCCATGTTGCTCGCTTAGACTTGGTGTCTTGATCTCTCCTAGATCATCCGGCGTGTATGCATCAACTATTACAGCGCAACTTTCTTTCTTGGGCGTGCGATCTTCGTATCTTTGCAACATGTTCACGTGGAACATTTTCTTTTTTCCACCAACGAGCAATTCGTAGTTCACCTCTCCTTTCCGCCTGGTAACCTGGTATGGGCCCTTCCATTGCATGGTCAACTTGTTGCGATCGCTTGGCAACAGAATGAGCACTAAGTCTCCTGGTTCGAATCTTCTTGTCTGGCTCTTGCGATCGTAGTACCTTTTTTGTTTTGTTTGAGCTTCTCCTACGCTCTCGTGTGCAACTTCGCACGTCTTCTTTAGCTTGTGCTTCAGTTCCAACACATACTTATACGATGTTTTCAACTCTTCGTCCAAAGTCTCATTTGACCACAACTCTTTCAGTATAGTCAAGGGGCCTCTTACATTCCGCCCGTATAACATCTCAAAGGGTGCGAATCCCAACGTGGCCTGGGGTACCCCTCTGTAAGCAAAGAGCAGGGCTGGAATATACCGATCCCAGTCGGTGGGTCGCTCCTGACACATCCTCCTGAGCATCTGTTTGATTGTTCCATTAAATCGCTCAACAAGTCCGTTGCACATGGGATGATATGGCGTGGTCAACAACTGTCTGAATGATAATAGACGACTGACTTCCTTCATGAGATCCGAAGTGAAATTAGATCCTCGGTCGCTCAAGATCTCTTTGGGTATTCCGTACCTGGAGAACATCTCCACAAGTGCCTCTGCTATATGTGGCGTGTCAATCGTTCTTAGCGCCACCGCATCAGGGTATCTGGTGGCCATGTCGACCATCGTAAGGATATATCGGTTGCCCTTACGTGACGTTGGTGTTATCGGTCCGATAATGTCGATAGCTACCCTGTGGAAAGGTGTCTCAATTATGGGCATGGGTATCATTGGTGCCCTTTTGACAGCTCCTTTCGAAATTGTACGTTGGCACACGTCACAAGATCTTACATAGCGTTTGACATCGCTTTGCATCCCGGGCCAAAAGAAGTCGTTTGATACTCGAGCAATTGTGCTCTTCACACCTTGATGACCCGACATGAGGGCATCATGTGCCAACTCTAATACGTTCTCCCGATACTTTGTTGGCACGATGAGTTGGTCTATCACGTCGCCCGAATCATACTCGCATCTCCGAAACAACATATCCCCTTTCATAGTGTATTGCGTCGTTACACCCGATCTCCATTTCTGTGTTTTCCTATCGAGGCTCCCGAAACATCGCTGAAGACTGCCATCCTCTTTTTGGTCTTTTGTTATTTCTTGTGCCGTGACCTCTAGCAACCTCATGACCGGCGCTTTTAGTTGGGGCAACGGTTTCTCTCCCGTTTCGTTAGTCTGCTTAGCTCGTACTGCAAACGAGATGTTCGTATCAACCTGCGCAGGTTTGCTGTGTGTGTTCTCTATTTCGGTAACTAGGTGTTTCCCACCTTTTAACTCTGGCACAGAGCAGTTGTTCACAGCTGGCAACTTACTATCATTTTCACGACGGCTGTCTGTTTTGCCCAAAACGTGGTCTTCACGACCAGGCATCTCATTAGTTCCTGTTAACCATTCTGGGTCGGGACAGTCTACTTTCCTCACACCCGAGATGTTACCTAATATTAAATCGTAGAGTGGATCCTCAACACATTTTGCATTTACTTGTCCTGTGTAATAGGGCGTCTCGATGTATATGATGGCTTCAGGCATCATCCTCACAGTCCTGTCAACTAGAATTACCCCGGTGGACTCCCCGGTAAGCTCACTGTCGTGCACCAGGCTTTTTCTTATTAATACCGTGTTTGTGCCACTGTCCCTAAGCACGGCTATTTTATTGCCATGAAATCGGCCTTCCACCACTGGCATCATTATATTCAAACCATACTTTGCACCTGTGTCGTCAGTGCTCGGCTTCACTTCGTTTTTTGTCCTCTCTTGGTACTGGTTTCCCCCTTTGGGCTCGGTCGATGATGCCTTCCTTTGATTTAAAAAAACATGCCACTTTGTTTTTTGACACGTTTCTGCATTCCTCAGCCTTGTGTCCGATTTTCCCACACTCCCAACAACGAATTCCAGCCTGTGCTTTTCGATACCCGCTTCTGCAATCACTAGCTTTATGCCCTGACTTGTTGCATAAGAAGCATTTGGGAGCTGTTCTCACTGCTCCTCCCGTTTGAGAGCTAATCATGGGTTTTCCTCTACCGAAGTCTGGATCCTCTCCTGCGCTCGCATCCTCCTTTGTTTTTCCCAGATTGCCTTTCCCTTGTGCTTCTAAGTACTGGTCTGCTAGTCGCGCCATTTCTTGTGTAGAATCAACCTTGCGTTCTTTTAAAAAAATGGCTAGCTTAGAATGACAGCAAGTTAGGAACTGTTCGCCTATTATTCTATCTCTTACACCGTCGAAAGTCTTCGCTGTTTCAGACATTTCGAGCCACCTATCGAAATAATTGCTTAGTCTCGAGTAAAATTGTAACCCGGTTTCAGCTTCCTCAGGTTTACTTTTCCTGAATTTTTCCCGGAAGCCATCAGCTGTAAGTCTGAATCTTTGAAGTAGTGCAATCTTCACTTTTTCGTAATCTAACGAATCTGATGCTGGCATACGACCAAACGTTGTCAGTGCTTCCCCGACTAGACAAAGGCTCAAGGATGTTGCCCACTCTTCCTTTGCCCAGCCTTGACCCACTGCGATTCTTTCAAACCTGTGCAGGTATGCATCGAGGTCGTCTCGTTTCTCGTCGAAAGGTGGCATTAACTTTTTCAAACATGCACTTCTTCGCGGTTGTACCTCCCCTCCCTCGTTGTTCGTTGGCCGATCACATGAAGTTTCGGCTTGTGCTAGCCGAATCTTTAGTTCGATCATCTCTCGCTCACGCTCGAAAGAAGCTCGTTCTCGTTCAGCTTCGAGTTTCGCATCTTCTCTAGCTAGCAACCTTTCCTCTCTAACGCGTTTCTTCTCCTCCTCAAAGAGATTCATTGTTTCTTCTTTCGTCAGGCCCAAAGAACTACTCATCGTCAATATTTTCTCTAAATCCATTCTGACAAACTGCTGTTAACTGCTGACCCGTGAAACAATCCTCTCTCACTCAGGGGTTTGATCCTGGCAAGCTCGCCAATATTGTCGTGGTTCAGGTCAACCGTTTGAGTGAAATAGGAGAGTGCATGGCCGACGGTATAAATCAATTTATATAAAACAGCAATATACGTAAATAGAAAATATGACTAATGCCTATTTACACATGTACAGTTAGAAATGTCTGGAACTCTCACGTCCCTCTTCAGGTTGCTGACGTCAGGCGCTGTGGTCGCCAGAGTCCTGTTGAACCTTGATGATACGGTGTAGACGGGATCCGATGCTTTGTACCAGGGGTCGTTGCCGAGGTATCTCCGGGCTCTGTTGGAGGTAGCCCAGGTAATGCCGAGACCTTATCCACTGGGTACCAGGGTTCGTCGCCTTGATACTTTAGGTCCCTGTAGAGGGCTGCGGGTCCGAGTTACGGTGGAGTCGGCATGCATCTGCGGTTCACGGCCGAGGACTGCAGCTTTCTCGAGTCACCGTCGAATCCGTCTGCAGCTGCGGGTCACGGCCGAGGTATGCAGCGTTCTCGGGGCACCGTCCAATCCGTCTCCTGCTCGAGCCACACCTCCTCGAGCTTCTTCTTTTCTTCCTCTTCACTTTTTACCACCCAGCCTGGCACCTCTTCTTTCTCCTCTTCTTTTTTTCACCGCGTAACGTGACACTGATTGAACACGAGTGCCTGCAGAGCGCTGACGCAACGCTCAGCTTCTGAATTCCTGAAGTTGTGTGCAATATATATACTGACGAGCAGTTGTCTCCACACTGATTGAACCCAAGTGCCTGCCAAAGGTTGATGCAGCGCTCGTATTCTTACTAATGGATCACAAGTGCCTGCAGAGCGTGACGCAATGCTCGTTTTCTGAATTCTTGACCTCATGTGCAATATAAGTAGTGACGAAAGCTTGTCTCCACACTGATTGAAT